>PVIC010009579.1:0-45302 GCA_004025085.1 Thryonomys swinderianus
GTGTCATATACTGGTACAAATTCCCCAATTTTATACATGATTGTGAGATGTATATAAATTGTACCAATAAAGAATTCAATTAATAAAAGGAAAAAAAAGGTCAAACCATGTTGACCATGAGCCTGTCCTTTTCCCCTATCAAAGAGGGAAACAACCCCTATGCTTTACCCAATGGTGTCACCATGGGCCTATTGAAAAAAATAGTATTCCAGTTCTTCCTAATTAGCTGTGATTTTTTAAAAAAAGTTAAACATCTCCCTACTTTAAAATGGATCACTCCTACAGGTTGCACATGTCCTCATATAGCCATCACATCTCCACATTTGTCTGAATGTACAGAGGGATGCATGAAATTTAAAATGGACCATCAAAGACATCAGTGTCAAAGACATCTAAAAGTATTATTTTAAAGAGTAATAACTGCTGGCCTGAGACAGTGAAATTAGAGTGATGAGGAAAGTGTAATGATACTAATTTGCCTTTATTTAAAAGTTCTGTTTGGTTCATTGTAGGTTTTGTCCTGAATTTGGGTTTTTAAACTACCGCATGAAAATATTGTTCATATTGATTACCGGAAGTTTTTCACAGCCCTGATGGTTCGCTTAGTGCCCAGTGTCTTACTTTCTCTTCTCCCTGCTCCCCATCCTGTTTCTTTCATTTTCTGCACCCCTGAATGAGGTGCTCATAAACCTCAACAAGTGACCAAAATGAACCATGGACTTTCACAAAATTATACATGTGTGTGCCTGAGTCCAGGAGAGTTGGCCTCAACGGGTCACCGTGGGTTCTGAGGAGAAAATGTTTTAAAAACACCAGATAATTCTGAGCATTGGTTCTGTGGGGGAACAACCAGTGAGTTAGATGGTTTTTAGGTCCCTTACAGCTTTATTGTCACAGGATTTTACCTCTTGTCCCTCTGCTGTTTTTATCGTAAATACCCTTGAGGTTCTAGGCTGTTCATTTGGTAACATCTTCATGTGAGTTAATTTACTAGCTTGTTTTTCTCTTCATTAGAAGAACCCAGGACACAGGACCTGGGGGAGGCGTCTGAGAGGAGGAGGGAGGATCTCTTCCCAGAACATATTCAAGGAACTCAGAGGGCCAGAAATGCCCCTGGGTTCAACCATGCACAGCAGGAAATTGCTTTTAATCAATCTGAAAATAAATGGAAGTGCATGCCAGAGCATCTTCTCTTTGAAGAGATGTCAGGAATACTTTCAATCTTTTATCTTCCCCCAAACAGCGGGAGGAGCGCCACTGGAATCAGCCCTGTAATTTCTACTCGGTAATTATACCTGTCACCACTTCCGACAGAGCAGATATAAATAGCCAGTTATCTTACTTTTTCTGCTTTACTGTGTATTATTCCGGCTCCAACCACAGCCTTCAGCAGCTGATGCTATTACACATACAGGACACGAAATATTCACAGAAAATATGTTGCTAGACATTAGACCTACATTTACAAAGCCACATGTGATGGATTGGGACAATCTCATTTGGCCACAGAACTCAGGTCTCTAAGATTAATGACAAGTGACAGGGAGAAACAGACACCAAGGGGAGGGGCTTTGCATTCTGTTTCTATTTCCATTTCTCCCCCCACTAAGGACTATGCACTTGCACGCATGAATGCTGTACTGCCTGTGTTTTTCCACCCACGTGCCTGGTCTTGGTGCCCTTGTGACACTCTGGGAGGAAATCAGGGCTTCCAGGAGGTAGAGTAACCCTTTCAGGTCTCCAAAGAGCCCTATCATATAAGGATGTCAATGTCCTCAAGTCTAGGCAAGACAGAAATGTGCCTGAAAGTGTTGCATATGAATGGTTAGTACTGTTGCTATTGATATTATCTCACAGTCACACAGTGCTTTGACTTTGTTGTGATGAAGTGCCACCCAAAGTGGCACCCATGTGTTGAACACCCACATGTTAAAGGCTTAGTCACCAGTCTGTGGCTCTTCAGAGATAGGGTGAAGATGTTATGGGGTCAGTGTCGAGGAAAGAAATTAGGTTTGGGGGTTATACCCTGGAAAGGGATGTCAGGACTCTGGTGCCTTGCTGTTTCTCAGCTTCCTGATGTGAAAAACATTCTTCTATCACATGCTTTCTGCTTTGATGTACTGTGGTGCCACAGGTTCAGAGCAGCAAGTCCAGATGCCATGTGTGAAACCTCTAAGAGTGAAGTTAAAATATACCCTTACTTCCTCTAGTGGTTTGTCTTAGACTGTTGTCACAGCAGCAGAAAACTGACCAATACAGACTTATTCTTCTAGGTGTACAGTGTACATTGTTTTGGAAACTCTCACCAGGAGAACTGTTCTATAATGGAAGGAAAATGAGTTTTGAAACCAAGATATTCTAGAATTCAGCTCCTGGCTTTTCTATCACTAACTGTATTGACCATAGGTAAAAGAATGTTTTTGAGTTTGTTTGTGAATCTCTAAGTGGGGCTACTAAGATGGGTATGTTGGAGAGTTCCTTTTGGAGGACTCTGTAGCATTGACAGGTAGGACCTGTGGCTGTCTGTTAGGTAAGCTCTCAAATTCTCATTTTTCTCAAGATCAACCAGAGGGCTGTGTACATGCAGAACTCTGGACCTGACTCCCAGACTTCTTAATCTGGTAACTTTAGAGACAACACTCTGAAAACATTGAATGGTAATTAATGAATGTTACATTTCCTTCTTACATGTATTTAATTAAAACTAATTATTTGGTACCTTTCATACTCCAGGCAATGTGCTTGATGCAAATAAGAGTAAGACACGTCTTTTTCCTTACAGAATTATGTGCATATGTAATTAGGAGAGGAATTTGAAAATGACCCATGCAAGAGAGGGAGTCTCAGATTTAATTTGGCTCATTTTGTGAATCCCCTTCACCCATATCTTAAAGTACATGTATCGTTAGGATCCCCAATACTGGACATCTGTAGTACAGCTGTCAAGACCAGTCTCATGTGCTCGATTTACACTTAAGAACATCTGTAAAGAATGAAAGTGAGGAAGCAGAGGATCTGGACAAATGGATCTGCATTGTCACAAGGGGATAGGCACTACTGGGATGTAAATGACAGGTACCAGAGATGCTGCTGAATACCTAACAGTGCCTAGGATGGACCCTTACAATAACTACCAAGCCAAACTAAATAGTGCTTTCATAGACCTGACATACTCTCCCAGTAGGAGGTAATTCAAGCTCTACAGTGTTGAGGAGACTATCCCTGTTTTTCTTTTTCTTTTTTTTTTTAAATTGAATTCTTTATTGGTTCATTTTAGATACAGTTCACACTCACACTCAACACTGGGGAATTTGTACCCGTATATGACAGAAGTTAATTCTCATTTTTACCCATATCCCTACACACCCACAACCCCTCACCCCTCATATACATGCTATTTCTTTTTCTTTCTGAACCATATTTATTCTTTCCCCTCATTTTGTTCCCCCATCACATTCCCTTTGAATATTTCCTATCTTATAAAATCTTTCATACATTCTAGAACTCATTTACATCTACAGGTTCTCATACCAAAAAAAAGATGTGGTATTTACATATCTGTGATCTATTTATTTCACTTATTAGTGTGTCCTCAAGTTATATCCATTTGCACATAAATGAATGAAACTTGTCTTTCTTTATGGCAAAGTTTCATAAAAAAAAAAAACAAACAGGGCTGGAGGGTTAGCTCAGTGGTTCCGGTGCCTGCCTCACAAGCGCAAGGTTCTGAGTTCGATCCCTGGTAACCACATACAATGCTGGGCGTGGAGACTCACACCCACCAGCAATCAATACCACATACCACAGTGCCGGGCGTGGTGGCTCACGCTTGTCATCCCAGCACTCAGGAGGCAGAGGCAGGGGGATTGCTGAGTTCAAGGCTTGCCTGGGCTACATGGTGAACTCATAGCCAGCCTGAACTACAAAGTGAGACTCTGTCTCGGAAAACAAACAAACAACGAAAAAAAACCCACATATATCTTTTTTATCCAGTCTCCAGTTGATGGGCATCTAAGTTGTTTCCAAGATTGGACTATCACAAAGTAAGCTGCTATGAACATGGATGTACATATGACTTTACAATATGATTCTTTGAATTCTTTTGGGTATATTCCTAGCAGGGGAATAGCAGGATCTCATGGGACCTCTAATCCTAGTTTTCTGAGGAATCGCCAAGTTTAAAGACCCAATTCAAAAATGGGCATCTGAAATGAACAGACACTTCTCAGAGGCAGAAATCAAAGCAGCCAAAAAGCCTATGAAGAAATGCTCAACATCATGGGTCACTCGAGAGATGCAGATGAAAACAACACTGAGATTTCATCTCGCTCCACAAAGAATGGCTGCTATTGCAAAATCAACCAACAATAAACTCTGGTGAGGCTGTGGAGAGAAAGGAACTCTTCTCCACTGCTGGTGGGATTGTAGACTTGTATAACCATTGTGGAGATCAGTGTGGAGTATTCCTGTTTCTCTTTACTAGAAATCCGAAGCTCATCCCTCCAGCCTGGGCACTTACCCATGGGAATCTGGGGGCTGGTGGCCTCCTTATGGTCAGTTAGATTCCCACAAGGTCAGAGGTCACTAGCTGTGTTTCTATCCTGATTGCCTATTTAACATCAACCCTTTCTTGCGTCTTCTATTCATTTTCTCAATTGTAGTTTCCAGAGCTCTTAGAGCGTGATCATAGTATGTTATTTGATTATTTATCATTGCTGTCTGCCTTTCAGATGGGAGTCTTATCAAGGCTAAGACTTTGTCTTATTGCTTTTCTGGCCTCCAAACCTTATAGATGGTGGCACATAGTGAGTGCTTAACAAAGGTTTGTTGAGTGGATATAGAAAAAAAAAAGGTGTATTGTTGTGCTAGGGTTGGTGAGTAAGTGCTCCAAGGATGCAGTGCTTTGTTACAAACATTGGCATGTGATCAGGGTGGTCATGTCCTACTTAGAGTGCAGATGATTCTCCCTGTTTTAGCCTTTGGAGGGAGGTGGGTGATGCTTCCCGAGTGCTGTGGCTGGGAACCAGCCTCGTGTTTTTAGTGCCTGCATTGAGAATGCAACTGATGGGCTCTGGAGGGATTGTTGTCTGTCAGTCCTTCTGTCACCTGCTCTGCAAATGACAACTTCTGACAGGAAAGGAGGGGGAACTGATCTGGAATTAATGTCCTGCATCTGGAAGGAGACAGATTAAGACAGCAAATATTCAGGGAACAAACCTAGACTGTCAGGTGAACAACAGAGGAATAAACCCAGAGGCCTTGGCTGCATCTGAATTTGCATCTGGACTACTGCTTCAGTTAAGGCCCTTGAGTGAATAGGATTTTCATTTGTTTTTTTGTTTTTCTTTTTAATCTATAGAAGGGAAATATGATCCTGGGTCTGAGAAATTTGCCTGCATGGCCCATTTAGACATAAACCTGAGCAACAGATAAAGTGAACAAAGAGTGAAATCAGCGCCATTTATTCACAAACTCATTTCCTGAGTGCCTGTCCTATGTCAGTACCTATGAAGAAAGGACTATTGTTGTTACCTGGAATGAGAAAAATGAAGTCCTGAGAGTTATAAAAAGTTTCCTAAAGAAAATTAGCCAGGGAGTGGGTATTCCTCAAACATGCATGCCTGTCCTCTCTTGAGGGTTTTTATCTGTGCTGCTTCCTCTTCTGGTCCTCCTGGGACTGACTCCTTCCACTGTTCTGGATTCGGCCAGCTGTGACCCTCTCGGGTGACCCTCCTCCATGGATCATGGTGCCAGAGGCCCATGCTCTCACTTTGTCATGTGACTTCTCTATTTTTTCACCGTTTCTACCACTACTTGAAACTATTACATTAACCCTGCCCTACTACTTGTCAACATCTCTCTCTCCATCTCTATGATGTATCTTCCCCCAAAAGGATGTTGCTGCCATCAAAGCAGGTCCTCCTCAGTTTTTGTTCAATTTCTAACAACCAGACCAGGACTATTTTATGGCAACTTCTCAGTAAATAGTTACTGAGTGAATAAATCCGTGGAGATGGGCCTCAAACCAGACATGACTGCAATAGAATCCTGCATTCTTCAGCATGGAACATCCTGCTCTTGAGAGCTGCATTAATTCTCCATTTAACGTCAAAGAGCTGTAGGAACTTGTGTGAGTTACTCACTTCCCTAAGCCTTCCTCTGTTTCCTCATCTCTGAAATGAGATCTGTAACCTTCACTCTTCCAGACTCAGAGTTTCTCTTAAACACTGATCTTTAACTCATTACAGTTACTGTAAAGTATTAAAATATTATCTGGAAAATAATAAACTGGTAGTTTTAAGTTCATTTTTGAAACTTACTTATGTATGTGACCTTAGGAAATTTCTGAATTGCTTCAGTATTAGGCTTTACTCTTTTTCTTCTTTGGTACCAGGGATCAAACTCAGAACCTTACAGTTGTGGGGCAGGTACTGAAACCACTAAGCTAAATCCCCAGACAACCACTGAGCTAAATCCCCAGCCTAGGTTTTTGATACATGAGATAGAAATAATGACATGGGCCAATCGGTGGCCTGTGAGCCACTTGCCCTTTTAAAAATAGTGTTATAATTAAAATAATATTGCCAATATTATCATAACTTATATATTAACTATATATTTTATATGCAGTGGAAGAGTGTTTCTCCTCACTCAGTGTGGTCTATGCAAGCCAAAAGACTGGACACCAGTGTGTGGCTGTCACTGGTGTCAGCCTAGGGTGTCACACTCCAGGCTGACAGCCTTCAGGGAAGAACAGACCTCAGTCCTGTTGCTGCTGACAACCAAATCCTGGCAACAGACCAGATAAATAAAGTGGATTTCTCCCAGAGTCTCTAGGTTAGAACTCAGCCCAATGCTGTCATTTCAGTTTTGTGACACCCTGAGAAGATGACAAAGCCACATGGTGCTGTATTTCTGATTTACAAAACTGTGAGCCAATAAATGGCTATTGTTTTGTTTGTTTGATTTTTTGGTACCAGGGATTGAACTCTAGACCTTGTGAGAGGCAGGCACTGGGAACTCTGAGCCAAATCCCTGACCCTAACAGAGTGCTGTTTTAAGTTTCTATCTTTCTTATGTTTTAAGTTTCTATGCAGCAACAGATATAATACTAATACAAATATTGTGACTCATATTGAGTAAAACTGATGAGTCTATTTCTACTTTGCTCTCTCATCTTTTCTTTTATAATTTTTCCCTTCTTAATAATTACTACCTCAGACAGTTAAGATATGGGTTATCTTCCTGGTATAGGAATGATTTCCAGAAAGACTTTTCATTAGCTGTTGCTGGTCTACCTGGCCTTATCATATGGAAACACATGGCAGACACTGAATTATGATACATTCTATACTATGTGACACAGAACGAAGTCCTGAAGGAAAACTAATATTTAAAATATATAGACCCAGAAGGTAGTTTGTAAAAGTCCATGCAAATCTTAAAGGGTATGTAAAGAGGTCAATGTTTTTCATGTTCCCTTAAACCCTATACATTCACATAATATTACTTATTAGTGTATATGTGTGTATTTCTGATTTTGTAATTGTGTAGTTTTGTTGAACTTTGTTAAACTTTATACTTTTTCTCATTTGCATTAATTTTATATTTATAATTCTGCATTATTTTTCTTAAAAACAGAGGTACTACAGTAAACAACTGAAGATGGTCCAACAAACTCAGCTTCTGCCAAGAAGTGTCCTGCTGTTACTAGTATTGAGACACTAGATAATTTCTTGTTCAGTCCATAAATATTCTATATAGTTTGGTGAAAAGTACTTTAAATTCTTCTTGCACTGACCCGTGGAGTGTTCCATCTCTGGCTACGGGGGACCCATACTCAGTGTTGTCTTGAGTGACTTTGAAAAATGCTTTGAATCTTCCAGTGAAGGGAAAGACATGGTAAAATCAATCACTTCAAACTTCTACATCAAGAATCCAACACTTGACAAGCTTGGCTAAATATTGCTTTCTTACCTGTTATTTTTGCCTGTAGTCCATGGGGTTTTATATTTTATTTCCAATGGTATTGCTGTTAGAGACATAACCATTAAGAGATTTTAAGTCTTCTTTCTGCTGAGTTGCTGAAAACCTAGAATCTAATTAGAAAAATCAAGATAACATTTTTCTTTCTGCATATGTGTGCATGATATCTACCTATCTATAATATCTCTACTTGTATCTTTTTTTTTTTTTGACAGTGTCTTGCTTTGTAGTTCAGGCTGGCCCTGAGCTCACTATGTAGCTCAGGCAAGCCTCAAACTCAGCAATCCTCCTGCCTCTACTTCCCAAGTGCTGGGATTATTAAGCATGAGCCACCACGCCCAGCACAGTGATGTGTGGTACTTATTGTGGGTTGTGGTGTTGTATGTGGTTACCAGGGATCAAACCAGGGACCTTGAGCTTGCTAGGCAGGCGCCGGAACCATTGAGCTAAATCTCTGGCCCTCTACTTGTATCTTAATCTTTATCTATCTCCAGGTAGAAACACTACTACAGGGACCATTGTGGGCCATGGGCATGATTTTTCCTCAAATGATGGCTGAGACTTTCTGAAACTTTGCAAAGGCCTAAAAGGAAATGCTAGATACAGACACCCAGTTCTTAGGATTGTTGGTTAAGGACATGTATCAGTGATAAAAATTATCCCTTAGTTTTTTTTTTTTAAGGCAGGGTCTTGCTTTGTAGTTCAGGCTGGCCCTGAGCTCACTATGTAGCCCAGGCTAGCCTTGAACTCACAGCAATCCCCCTGCCTCTGCCTCCCAAGGGCTGGGATTACAGGCATGAGCCACAATGCCCGGTCCTCAGTTAATTTTTTGAAAAATAATTTAAAAAATTAACTCATACTCAGTATAAAATTTTGTAAAATAGAAAAGAAAAAATATTTAATATAATTATAAACTTTTTACTATCCGCTCTTGAAACATTTTTTTCTCTACATATCTACATTTTCTATGGCATTTTCTTGCAGATTTTTTATAACTTTTCTTAATAAATAATGGCTTCCCTACAATCACAAAACTTTTCCTCCATTTGCTATTAATCCTTTTTATTGGTTAGTTTGCTATGCAATCCATAAGAATTTGAGGAAATGCAAAAATAAATCAGCAAAAAAGATAAATAAATATAAAAAGAAAAAAAGACATGTTCCACAACTATTATTGTCACAATTAATAATCGTACTTATTAACACTTTTTGTTTTCAGTACCAGAGATCAAACTCAGGACTTTGTGCTTGCAGGGCAGGCACAGCTCCACTGAGCTACATTCCTGGCCCACTTGTTAACATTTTGAGGCAACATAATTTTTAGATGTTGGGTTCTATTGCTTCATAAGATTATACAGTGACTCCCTGAGAACTGACATACCTTAAACATTCTATCATTTTCAGGTATATTGTGTTTATTTCTTAATACAACCTGAAAAAAGCATACATTTGATTCTTTCCTTAGCCAGAATTCCACTTTTAATGCTTTGCGTGTTTTAATGCTATAGACATCTAACGTGATAGAGATAAATTAGCCAGGTGCCCAGGGCTTTGCAAACTTCTTCAAGAATGAACCCCCTGGGGCAGATATATTATCTGTTGACTTCCTGAAAGAGCACTGGAACAAAAAAACCAATGATTTTTATGGAACATAATGCAGCATATCTTAAAGTCTAATTGCATCTAACCTGTTAGCAAATGTGTAGCTGACATTCTAGTGTTTTCCTTAGCATATTTAAAATCTGTATTTAGAGGAAAATGTAGTGCTTCTGTTTAACCTCTCCTTCACTTTGGCTTGTCCAGTTTTTGCCATCTTTCCCCACAGCTCAGTGGTTCATAATGATGTGAGGGTAGAGGTCCTAGAATGTTTGAAGGAGTGGCTGGGGACACTCGCTCCAAACACAGGTCTGTATATCTCTGCTGTCTCTCAACTCAGAGTCTTCAGGATCATGTTTCCCTTCCCCATTCACTAGTATCGAGGGACCCTTGTCCTCCATGGTTATAGAGTAGCCACTTCTCTCCCTGTGCCACTCTTAGGTCTCTTTCAGAAATTTGCTTCCTGCCTTTGGTAGATGTTTATTAACCACTTCTCTAGACTTCTCTATCAGTCACTACTTGTGAGTTAAGATCATTTTTTAAACATTCCTGCCCTACTTTCTGGTCTACTTGGACCCAGACAAGGACATAGACTTACTGTGAGAGAGCCCACGTCAGACTGTCAGATAACAAAACTTGATGAAAAACTAGGAAGAGGGGATAACAGAAATTAAACTGAATATTAGAAATAATTGCTGTAAAATCTAATGCTTTAGTCCCCACAGCAGATTCCCCCAAAGGTCCCTTCTATCCAGGAGCCCTAAACTGAGCTTTTCTATTCTAACCCTAGACTTGAATATCTCTCTTTTTTGGAGGAAGGGTGGGATTGAGTTGAAAAACAAAGAATGTGATGCCTTCAGAAATACAACTTCCTTTGTAATAAACTTTTTTAGGAAGCAACAGTAGCTCCTGACAAATGACCATTTTTTTTTTAATATTCAGAACATTTGGCTTGAAGCATTTGGAACATGTCATGTTTCTGTGTTTTTGAGAACAATGAGTAGGTACTTGTTTTAAATATCTGTAACTCAATGACTCACCAACCTGATCTCTTTCTCTCAAAAAAAAAGGCCAGACCTGCATAGAGAACAAATTTCAGCTTCAACATCGGATGCAGAAAAGATTTTTGATATTCTTTCCCATTGTCATTTTTATAACTTCATTGGTAAATCAAATACTTCACCTCCAATGGATAAAATAAGTTCTTGCTGAATTTAAATACTAAATGTCTCAGTTACACAGCAGAACTTTGGGAAGACAATCTTCTAATGTTCTGAACTTGCCCTATTCCCACCACTAAACAATACTTCATCTCAATTTCTTCCTTCTTTATTTCTCTCTGATTTTTTTTAACAGTTCCTGCTTTGCCTATGGTCACTTGCTAGGAATTACTAGTAGTTATTCTATTTCTCAAACACTGGCCTAGATTTTGGTTTGATTGCAAACTATTTGAAGGCAGACATCTTGTTTATCATTTTTAATTTCGAAAATGTGAAGCACACTTGATAAATGCTGTTGTGTTTCCTTACTACAAAGATGCCATTGATTGTGAGGCTACATTACTGACTTACTAAAAGCTCTTTGGGAAACAAATTCTCACTACCTTCAATGATTGGTAAACTCACCTCCAATTTAGAAATATTTCTCTGGGGGTGGAAGGAATAAAGAACTTCATCTTACACAGAGGAAAAATGGCGTGGCAAAATATATACTCTCATACCTCAGATGATCTAAAAATCCAAATATTTCAACTTTTCAAAAAATGCAGAAATCTTCCCAGGCAAAAGCATTTAATGCAGAAGCAATGAATTAATGCTGAGGATATATTGGCTCCCTAAAACTCTGAGCAACATAGTGCTTATGGTATATGCAGAGGTTTTTTTTTTTTTTTTTTTTTTTTTTTAAGGAAAGCATCAACAGCTTGCATTAGCTTGTTAAAGCCTTTTGTGGTTCCGCTGTTTCAAAACAGATAGAGTACCCCTTGTGGAGAATCATTTTTTTTTTTCAGAGCATCTGCAAGGGAAGTTTCTACAAATTATTAATTCTTTTAATTGTTTAAAAGCCTTTGCTGACTTGACCTAAAACTTTCTGCCATATGCTCTCTGGTCCTGGTCTCTAATATCTTCATTGCTTGAACTTTTTATAAGTAGCAATGATGGTAGATGTTGATGCATTAAAAGCTTGATGGGCCGGAGGGTTAGCTCAGTGGTTCTGGCGCCTTCCTTGCAAGCGCAAGGTCCTGCGTTCGATCCCCAGTAACCACATACAATGCTGGGTGTGGAGACCCACACCCACCAGCAATCAATACCACGTACCACAGTGCCCCAGGCATGGTGGCTCACGCCTGTAATCCCAGCACTCAGTAGGCAGAGGCAGGAGTATTGCTGAATTCGAGGCTTGCCTGGGCTACATAGTGAGCTCAGAGCCAGCCTGAACTACAAAGCGAGACCCTGTCTCAAAAAAAAAAAAAAAAAAAAACTTGATGAGGATGGGTTGGCTTATTGCTGGTGTAAGAAAGACTAACTTAACGACCAGGAAATAGGATTAAATTTTTCTTTTCCACTGAGTTTAGGTTTTGATCATTCTGATTCTACCTTGGTCTAGCTTGGGCTGTCAAGCTGAAGAAGTCAACTGTACTGGTGAAGGAATACCAGATAGTTAAGTAAGCTAACTGATCAAATGAGTGAATGAAAGAGTATAGCTTAAGTTTGTGGAGTTTGAGTTAATGAGTGAATTGAGTGTATAAATTCCATTATGGTTACTTAAAATATGTGAGTCTTAGATCCTGGGGTTCATGAACATAAATTACTGATATTTTCTGCTTGCTATATAATGTCAGTATTTTAATAATCATAATTTCAGTAGAAGTTCACTTTTTCTGAAGATAGATTTTATTCAGTTTTTCATCTTCATTTATTACATTTATTTACTTAAATACTTACTATATTACATATCTTAGATTAAAAACTGCTATTAGGAAGTATATTAAGTACTGAGAAAATACAGAGGAGAAGAAAACCCATGTAAGTAGTTGACAACCACCAAAATCAGTAGGGCCACAGTGATTTCCATTTAACACATAGCAGTCTTTAAACTTAATTTAGCTAAACAGTAGTAAAAACAGACCCATGAAAACTTAACTAGTAAGAGATCTACGTGCAGTAGATTCATGATCCCTAAAGTATGAGAAGGAAAATTAGACAAGCAATATATGGTCAAGAAAGCAATTAGGTTAGGGAAGTTGCACAGTTGCTCTAGTGAACACAAGGTCCCTGGGAACCTGACATAAGCAGATATAAGCCCTGCTTGACCTATAGCCTTTCAGCTACACATACACCTGTGGACATATTCCTCATTATTTTTGCCCTGCTCACAAGAAAAACCTAAAGAAGAAGCATCTTGGGAAGGATCAGGAAGAATCAGGTCAGAGAACTGGCCAGCCCTGTTTCTGTCAGGCTGCACGGTGTCCAGCCTTTCTGAAGGGCATCATATGCAAGTTCTTTCCTTCTGGATTTCTCAGAGGGAAGACATTTTTCTCATTTTCTGACACAACAAACTGTAAGCACTACAGCTTCCTGGGGAAAGATTTGTTTATTTTTTGGAAATATTACCTCAAAATGGTGTGTGTGTGTGGGGGTGGGTAAAGCCAGGTATGGTGATGCACACCTGCAATCCCAGCACTTGAGAGGCTGAGGCAGGAGAATTCTGTCAGTGTGAGGCCAGCCTGGGTTACATGGTGAGTTCAATGTCAGCCTGAACTATATAGTGAGACTCTGTCTCAGAAGTAAAATAAAATAAAATAATAAATAGGGGGTAGCAGGTGTGAGTTGTGTCTGCAAGCTAGTTGTCTTCTCTCAACAGCCCCTGGAACTGATTACAGATATAATTCTGACCACATTCAGACACCGCTGGATAGACAAGACATATCACATAATGCATTTTGAAATTCTGCATTGCATATACTTGATAGAAATTGTTTAATTTCTGTTTAAAGGAAAAACTTCCTGGTTTCCTTCCTGCTTCTCTCCCTCCATCTTGGTGTATACTAAGCCACTACTTGTCTGTACATTGTGAAGAGAGAGGGGGAAAGTGTCAGAATCCATTATAGAATTTTAACGCCACAGATGCCCCATGAGGCATTGATTGGCACCCGTGTAACTGCTTTTTTCTGTAGCTGTTAATTGATGCTATTACTTTGAAAGGTGAGTACAGACAGCAGAATGATTCAAAGCAGGAAGGTGACAGGTGGTGATGAGTATTTTACAGACTTCTCTGAGGTTGGGTTTCTGGGGGAGATGAGAAGTTGGACACAGAGCGAGAAAGGTCCCAAAATCTCTGGGGCCTGTTCAGCTCCTCAGAGACACCAGGAAGAAAGGAAAAAAAGCAGAGATGGACAGAGGGGAAAGGAAGCCCCGATGTCTGCAGGGCATGTTCAGCTAGTCAGATATCCTAGCATAAATTTGGTATGAGCATAGATGCTGAGGTAGAATCCATCCATCCATCCATCTGTCTGTCTATCCATCCATCCATCCATTCATTCACTCACTCACCAAACATTCATATAAAACCTGCTACATGGCAGATACTGAGTGCTACATATGTGGCTCTGAGCAAATCACCCCTGACTGTTCTGGAACATGGGAATATATCCTGTGACTATTGTTATAGTTATTATTCACACAGTCCTCTGATGTAAGCATAGTAGGGTTATGTATATCAAGCAGGGCCTGAAGGGTTTGGTGCAGGTGAATTGTACTTGGTTCCATCTACGTCCTGGCCTCGGGATTCGTTCTGTGATTCTGGTTGCAATAGAATTGCCAGTGTCTATCCTCGCGATATCTGGGAGATCATCTCAGGAAGGCCACCAAGGAGTAGGCAGCTGAGATGAGGGACCTCAGCAGTAAGGACACTGGAAGTGATTGAGCCCAGAGAGGGCAACCAAAGCTCAGTCCTGCTGGGAACCCACTGAGAGACAGCACAAAAACAGCGGAGAATTGCCCTGTGAGGGGTACACAGGTGCCCAGTGCCAAGTCCCTCCCCACCGGTTGGGCCGCTTTGAGTCACTGTTGGACACTGTCTGTTTGCCTGTGCTCAGACCCAGCTTCCTCGGGCAGAGGTCCAGACACTAGCCATGGGTCTGTCTGGGGGGTATTTGGGGAGAGCTGGAACCCCACGGGCAGGGCTGTGTCTCCCACAGTATTTAGGCCTGTTTTCTAGTTAAGGAAACTGGGGTTCAAGATGCCACCCATTTCATAGGTATTACTGTTCCGATGAAGACATGGTGTTTTATATTGTGGCCCTGCCCTAAGTCAGGACGTGGCCTCTGAGATAGACTTCCCGTCTCTTTCTGTTCCCGGTGGGAAGGCTCAGTGTAGAGCCATGTCAGGGGAGCCATATCTCTGGAAAGGAGACGCACACAGGTTGGATTCCTGAGCTGAAAGGGTGACCTCAAAAGGGACCTCGCAGGCTTTCAGGCCAAGTCCTTTCTTCTGCAGATCTGTGGAAGCAGACCCAAGCCTTGGGCCCTGGATCGAGGTGGAGCAAGGCTAAAAGAAGGGGACTGGGAAACTCTTTTTCACCCTGAAAACTAATAAAGCCTATGTGGGAGGGCAGAGCATCAAAAACAGCTCAGCATCTGGGATGTGTAAGGGAGTAGAGAGCCTGGCCTGGTTTGGGCTGCTCTTACAAACATCTTCTTGTCCAGTAGCAAGAGTCTGTTTCCTGTTTATAAGAATGAGCCTTCACCCAGCGCACAGGAATGCTATTCAGACTGTCATCCTGATTAAATGAGAGATTATGTGTGATGTGTCTTAGCCTGGGTCCCCTGGCCAGCACAGCCCAAGGCCCTACTGATGTACTGAGCCTTAATTCTGTGTTAGCCTGACCCTGGGGTGAGGGCACATCATGCCCAGGAGCCTCAGAACTAGGACATGGGGGATGAATGGCCAGTGGCTGTGTCTCTTGCCTCTCCATTGACCTCCTGTCTCTTATCAGTAAAAGGTAGTCAGTGTCACAGGAGATATCTTGCTCACACTGCTGACTGTGTCACCCGCCTCTTCTGGCACTTCCTAGGCAAGGAGAACCATCATTTGGCTGCTGCTGGTGGGTAGAACATGGTACATAAGTCCCTCTGAGGCACAGCTTGGCACTGCAGGCTCATGAGCCAAATCCAGTTGTTGTTTATATGAGTGAAGATGTTCTGCGTTATGGCCATGCCCATTCTTAGCTTCTCATGAGTCTCTGTATCTGTGTTTGTGCTGCAGTACAGAAATGAGAAGTTGTACGTGCTCTCATGACAGAAGTCGTTGCTACTGACCCTAAGTAGAGAAACGCAGTGCACTCATGTCTCAAGTATGCTTGTAGAAGACCCTGAAGCTTTGATTCAAAAGTTTACATAAGTAGAAAAGGATTTGGTTTATAAACTGACATATTCTCTCTGGGCACCTCTGTGAGTGCAGCATTCTGGGAAGGTGAGGCCAGAAAAGGGAGGATCAGCCACTCCTGGACAATGTAGCAACTTGGAGAGACTCTGTCTCAAAGTAAAAACTAAAGAAAAAATGGCGGGGGGCCTTGGTATACAGTTCTCAGTGTGAAGGCCCTGAGTTGTGTCTTCAGTACAGAACAGTGAAAGATCTTTTATTCCTCTCTTCTCTCTAATAAAACAAAACACAATGTAATCTTAAGTGTATAAGATTAAAACTAAATTAAATGCCTGGCAATTGAGAGATGATTAAATATATTATAGAATGTGGTGTCACCCCTAAAGATATCTGTCATAGAAATAAAATGTATAAATAGAAAGAGAATTAAGATGCAAATTTCAGTTTAACTCTTTTACACCAAATGGTTCATACTTTTATAAAATTTTAAAATGTAGAAGGAAAAACCAAGAATGTTGCCAATGTTTAAGTAGTAGACTTGGGGTTCATTTTTACTTTCTGCCTTCTGCCTACCTACATTTTCTATTCTGCAGTTTGCAAGACTTGTTGTCTCTTAAATGTCTGATTCTCAAAACATTTAAAAATATAGAACCTTTTGTCCCATGAGACAACAGTGCAAAAAATTGCAGAACGGTGGGTGTTAAAGACCCCCCCTACCCAGGGTTCTTTCCCTTCATTGGAGGCTTCTCTCTGGGAGCAGAGCTGGCTGCACTGACTTAGGCCCTTTAAAACTAGCTCTGTATTTCCCTTTAAAGGGTGCAAATGCCTGAGTGAAAACAGCTTCTCTTGTTTCCCTTTGCTCAGCTGAGACAAGCTGACATTTTCCAAAGAACTTTAATATTCTGAGAACAAAAAGGTAATAATTACACAAAATACAAAAGGCATATCAGTTGTTACGTTTAAAATACAAGCTTCTGTTTCTCTCCAGGCCTGGAAGATGCCTTGTGGAATCAGAAAAACTTTGGTTTGTTCTCCTCAAGTGATCATTGCTGCATCTCTGAGACCTGGAGTCAGTCTCAGGCTCACAGTCACGATGGTTAACATGTCCTGCCCAGAGGGCTCTTGCTCTGAAGGTTTTCCACTGGCTTTTCCTCTAGATGAGGATACAGTTCATCTGGAAGTGATGGCCAAGTTGAAAGACCTTATCCTTTTCTCACTGAGCAGTACCTACTCACACCGTATCCATATTTGTGTATGCATGTGTGTATAAGAATGTTTGTGTGCACACATGTTGCACTTATATTTTATGCCTGTGGAGAGCATAATTCACTTTTTAGGTGAGTGTGTCTTTCCTTTCATCTCCAAGGAAGTAGACACAGTACAGCCCATCCCTTACTGGGTCATAAAAACCATGTGTTGAAAACAGCACGTAGGCAGTAATGGAATATTTCAGAAATTCTCTGTCTTCACATAGAAAGGAGGAGCTCAGGAGGCATATGAATCTGTGGCCTCTTAGCTTCTGTCCAAATTGTCAAATCTTTCTGTGATACTAGTTCCCATTTTCTTTCTTTTTTCTTAGCATATGTAGACAGATGTTGTCTACCTATTTTGAAATGAAGGAATTCTCTCTCCCCTGGAGTAGTGAACTCTTGTGTCCATACCCTTTGTATAGTTCCCACACAATTGAGGCATGCTGAAATTGATTGTGCCCTTCTCTTTCGTCCCTGGGAGACTCTGGAGGGCAGGGACATTTTTCCTTGTTTTCCACTGTCCTGTCCCCTATCTAGGATTTAAAATAGTACCATATTCATAAAAGATCAATAAATAGTTGTTAAATAATTGAATAGATATATTTTGGTCGTTACAGAAATTGCCAGAGATATCAACCTGGGACTGATGAGTAGAAGTTTCTAGGAGGTCGTTTTACACTCTTCTAAAAAAAGAGCCATCTCGACCCACACTGCATGATGTTGCTAAGAACTGTTCTGGAAAACAGCATGGAGTATATTCAGGGGACTATCATTGGGGTCCTTGTAAGAGATGGATTTAAACAGATTTTCTCTGATTCCTTCCTGATTTCTCTTCCTGGGACCTCTAAAGGCAAAATTTCACACTGGGATAATTTTATTTTTATTTTCTCAGGATGTCAACAAACTAGGTCCTCTGTATCATACTCTTCTCTGTATCTGTATCGTCTTACCTCATTGTCTCTGATCATAGCCATTAAACTACATGTTAAGAGTTACAAGAACTGCAAAGCATTAGCAACCACTCAAGAGTAACTGATACTTCTTAAAAATCTATGAAATGCAAGTGTTTTATTTGAAAATTGTTTGGCTTTGAGTTCACACTTTTTTTGTTTCTCTACCCTTCCTTTAAAATGCCGGGCTTCTGAAATGGGGCTTTAGCTTTTGAAAAATGTTTCTTCTACCATCAAGTCTACCTGAGTTACTGAAATCTTGTTTGCAGCATCCAAAATTACTTTCTCTGAACCCAATTTATACAGTGACAGATGGGGGACACCAAAAGGGAACATTTCCATTCATATCCAGCAAATCAACTTTATGGGGAAAAAAAAAGTTAGAAGCAAACTCCACGTCATGCACAGAAATTTAACTTCTGGAAACTCACATCTTTCATGTTAAAACTATCCCTCTGTATCTGGACTAAGTAGCTGAGTAACATTGCCTCGTGGGGTTCAAGGTGCCTCACTATCTCCTGGCATTGTTAATGATGATAAATTGACCTTGCTAAGCATTATTCCAAATTGGATTTGCATTTTCTTCCTGTCTCCCTCTTTGAGTGTTTATTTTCCATTAGCATTCTAAATACTATATGATAAGGACTCAATTTATTCCAACAGATTAAATGCTCAATTTCAGAA
Organism: Thryonomys swinderianus; assembly: GCA_004025085.1. Lineage (NCBI taxonomy): Eukaryota > Metazoa > Chordata > Mammalia > Rodentia > Thryonomyidae > Thryonomys > Thryonomys swinderianus. Next base: position 18,847 of record PVIC010009579.1, read on the forward strand.
TCCCTTCCCTGCCTCCTTTTTCTATGTCTCCTGTGCCCATCACATCTAAAGATGACTTCAATTCCAAACCAATGCATATATGGAGTTTTTAACATAAATAGCTCTTTATTAAATTTCCTTATTTTTTAACCTGACTTGTTTATATTTTTCTTATTCTGCAGACCTGGTGGATATTTTGGCTGCAGTCTGACATGAATGGGAAGGAAAATCACAAGAGTAAGTTTCCTTAATAGAGTCCAGCATGGTCTGTGACAGTTCTTGGAAAAATCTCTGGAGAGTACGAGACAGCTGCTAACCAATGGATATGGAAGACCAGACAAGGTAAGTGATTTGCACAGAATCATAGCGAATATTGGTGATGATAATAACAATCACAAACGTCTAGTATACTTGGGGTTCTCCAGGCAGTCTTCTCTATATGTTTCAGTTGCCTATTTATTTAATCAAATAAACTATTTTATAATATTTTTGTATTTTTGGCTATGTGCGGAACAGTGATGCAGAGAAATATTAAGCATTTTGCATAAGGTTACCAAGCTAGTAAGCGATGCAGCCAAGATTTGAACTCAGGCAGAAGGATTCCCAAACTTTGCTCTTACACATTGCATTGCTTTTTCTGGTCAGAAATATATGGACTACTTTTATGCATAGTCTATAAATGTCTGCATATACACAGAAGGAGAGGAGTACACACAGAGAGACATATCTTACATGTATATCGTCCTCTTCATTTGCAAAACTCTGCTCTAAACTGGGAAAGGATGACTAACAGCTCCTTCTGCTCGGTTGATTACCATAATACAAATTCCTACAAATGGAAAACCATTGCCCTCACTCATCTGAACATCCCCACATCAGTAGCTATTTCAAGAAAAAGCAATTCCCATCTGTTATAGAAACACATTCAGCAATAGCACGTATCATCTTAGCCCAGTACTGTCCCCTTGCACACAATGGTGAAGATAACGTGACTTTCTTCTCTAATTCTGGAAAGCTCTCATTAAGTCAAAACAGACAGGGCCTTCTTGGTTGTAATCTGTAAAAGAGTGACAGTAACCTTCATTGCTGCTTTATGACCTGATGTAGGTAACAGTCAAATATCCTGTTCTACGTGTTCTTCTCAGAATGTAATGAATGTTATTTCTTCTGTGCTTACCATATTTTTCCTTTGGGCAAGTGTTCTACCCTTTCCCGGTGGAGTTGTCATTCGTGTGGCCTTGTCTTGTCTGTGATGGGGATGGTGACCCTGTGACACAGCAGGGCTCATGACCGAGTGCCCCCTGCTCAGATCCTGAGAGCTTATGAGAATGGGTGCCTGATCCAAAGACAGAATTTCCACCTAGAGTTGTGCATGAGCCTTTTTAAGAGGATCTGTCCCATCTTGAGTATTTATGGGTATGAGGGTAACTGAGAGCCTTCACTGGAGTGTGAAATGAGTCCGTATGAGAATCAAATAAAACACCCCCCCCCAAAGACTACTAAAAAGGGAGAGAAAAAAATATAAAACTTTAAACTCTTGAATCAGACTTTGTATGAAACTAGGGTTAATTTTGGATTTTTAAATGTTCAAACGTAAGCAAAAGTAAAGTTTCTGTCTCATGTAACCAAAAGTCTAGTTACAAGAACTCCTAGAATATAAGAATAATATAAGAATATATCAGAATAGGTCTTAATGTTGCTGTTTCTCACCTGGTAAGTAAGTAGTACAGTATATCATTAAAACTGATAGATGTACATCAGTATGTGTACATATATATTCATTAGTTCCCTGTTCTTCATCCCTGTGTGAGTTCTTCCTGTGACAGCAGGCTTGATGTGGCACCTGGTGGTCCATTTCCCTACTGGCCAAGTACAGTTTGCAGACAGTTTATTTTTCCAGATATTAAGTTGCCCGCTTAAACCTTTCCTCCATTCATCTGACTGATCTTCTTTGGAGCTTCACAGAAAAGTCAGCTCTCTCCTTTCAGATATTTGAAGACAGTTATCTTGTCTCATTTCTTTCAAACATCCCTTCACCAGTCTTTGAAACAGAACAGATGGCTGTGTTTCCCACTCTGCCCATGTCCTGTTGTACACATACTGTACTTAGTCCATGGGCCCCAGAACTTCCATTCAGCACTTTCTCAGGAGATCCCTGTGAGAAGGCTGATGGGAGTGTTGCTTGGCCCTGCTTTCCCCTTAGGTCTCTTCTTGCGGTGGGACTGGATAATCATTGGCTTTCTGTCTTCTTGCATCCTTCCCTGATGATAGAATTAATCCAAGGTGAGAACACCCTTTCCTTATAGGGGTGCTACTCTCATGATTAGGGTTGTCTCTTTACTGAGGAGGCCTGGGAAACTCTGACTGAAAAACTCCAAATCTACTGAACTTTTTTGATGTTTTATGGTATAAACAACAGCTAAACCTACATATTTATGTGCTTTCCCTTACAACCTTGGTAGCCATGATTAACAAAGGGAGACATGAATTCATCTTTGGGTTAGAGGGTTTTAAGTGCATATTCTTGTCACTATAAAAATGCTTTGAAAGTTCAAATTATTAATGTTATTTAAAGAAGTCCTAAATAAAAGCCAAGTGAGAAGAACTGAATCAGTTTGGTGATGCTTAAAGCAAAGTCTTAATAGCTTCCTCTTTGCCTCTGACCCGCTCATGAGAGCTAGCATACGGTCTGACTTCTACTATCCAGCACTGATCACCCCTACATGCGCATGTACATAGGGACAATATGGGAGTGTTTTGACAGTGTATTTATTCTTGGGTTCAGTTAATGCTCATCAGCATTTATCATGACTCCAGGACTGTGGTAGAACCAGTGAGAGAGCAGCTCACAAGACCAGCCTTCATGGGCATCGAGTTCCAATGATGGCTAAGTGGTGGAAAGGCATGACCCTTCTTTTCCTTAAGAATCTCCAAGGATAATCTATAACAAGATAGTTATCAAGAGAAAAGCATACAAAAATTTATTTTATTGAAATTTTACATCACTGGGGAGCCTTTGGAAACAAAGGCCCCCAGAAAACTCTATTTTTTGCTTAGGTTCTCTAAAGAATTCACAGCTGTGTAGAAATATGATTGGATAAAAAAAGGTGGGACCTCATGGCAACAGACTAAGAAGGGGACCCAGCAAGGGCTTTTTGTTGAGGTGCCTCTTGTTCTCTTTGTGGTCTGGTCCACCCTCCAACACTGGAGGCAGGCTGGCCTGGAGTCAGGGTGCTCCAACCTCACTAAGTGGATTAGACAAGGTCAGTCGGAATGTTGCACTGTGGCCAGCTCAGAAACAGAAAGGTAGTGGAAAGTAAATGTAGTCTTTCTACTTTCAGTACTCTGTTTTAGAAAAGAGGAACTGTGGTTCCTGTTCATTTCTTTGGAAGGAAAAAGATAGGCAGTGGTGGAATTCTTGATGTATTTTCAAGAATGAGTTCCTGGCTTTGCTGGAGGACCAGATGAATATGGAATATAGGACAAAATGTAAAACTAAGGATAATAGGCCTTTAGCTCTAAACCTGAAAGAATAGAGTTGCCAGAAATTCACCTGAATCAGATAAAAAAATATGAGCAAATTGTCTCAGGAGAGAAGACAGAAGTCAAATTTCAGGCATGTTTAAATTTGGGGTACCAATTGGGTACTGTTGATACTGAAATACTGTTGTCATATTTCATGATGTGAGCATAACTCAGTTAAATATTCTATTGTTGCTGATGTACAAGGTAGTGTAAGACTTCTGCAAATGTATACATACCAGCAGTGTTTGCAAGGCTGAATTCTTACTTAGCTCTCAAGTGAAAAGCCACCTGTTCCTCGGAGGGAGCTGTTCTCTGTCACTCATCTAAAATTGCAAGTTATCACATTGGCCCAAACACAGTCTCTACATAGCATTCATTTCTACCTGGGACCTTTCATTACATATTTATTATCCACCTTTCTCCCCTAGAATGTAAAAATTATAACAACGAGGGGCTTGCCCGCCCTTTGTTGTTACAGAATGGGTGCTAGGTAAATATTAAAACTATTAAAAAGCATGCATGTATGTCTTGATGCACAATTCTTATGTTTATATAGGATAAATTTCCCCAAAGTGATATTGCTATATCAAATTGTGTTTTTAGTTGTGGTGATATTACCAAGTTAATTTCCTAAATGATTAAAAGAATACATTCACCCACCATCAATGCATGAAAGCAATCATTTTTCTCTAACAATTGAAGCACTCGGTGATTTATACTTTGATATTTTTGCTTCAAAACTACTCTTTAAAATTGTTAATTTCTGCTTCTAACAGTTCCAAATGCCCTAAACAATTCATAGAGAGTTAAAAATGAACTCATAGAGAAGACAATGAACAATTTGTATCTGTCTCTTTTAGATTGTCTTAAAACCGTTATTCACTTTCAGTTTCTGTGTATCTTTGATGCTGTGAGTCCAAGTGGTTTATCAAGGATAGATTTCACTCTTTAGCTTATTCTTCTTCAGTGCCTGGAAATTTGAAACTACTGAGAATATAAGCCTTGCCCATTGAAATACTTGGTGGGATTCCTTCATGGAGATTTATGAGACGAAATTCTGTAAATCCATATTTTAAAATGTGTGCATGTTGGATCATTCTAGTAAGGGATATGAATAATGGTATAATTAGTGTAATAAATGTTCTGTAGTTGTTGGAAATAATTTACTCCTCAATGGAAAACTACCAGACTGTGCAGCCTTCCAGCTGAAACATTATTTACATCTCCATTTAGGAGAGGAAGATGCTGATTTTCTCCTCTTCTAGTGGTCTTTTTAAGAACTTTTCCCACTTCATGCATCAGTGTAGATATTTTCACTGATTTCCTGACTAGTTTTTGGCTTCAGTGACTGGTTTGAAGCTTGTGTTCATACACCTGACATATTTTCTTCTTACTTTAGGAGTCAAGATATGTTAGAAGTGAGAACCTAGACTCCAGAATCCTGAGTGTAGACCTTGGTTCCATTTTGGAAAGTTAGCCAATACAGACTGTTGTTGTTGTTTTGCAGCATAAGCATTGTTGCTTAAGGAATGTCTGTCAGTTGCATGGATGGACTTGCAGGGTTAAAACCCCAGTTTCCACACTCCACTATGTGGTTTGAAAGAAAAATTTCCTCTCTAACACATCAGGTCAAAACAACCTTTGTTGAACCTCTTCTGAAAATCAGTCACTGCAAAAGGTCTGGCACTGGTCTCTCATCCAAATCCTAAATTTTGTGACCTCCCTGAGTATAAAGATCTGACCTGTACTTACCTGATGGTAAACAACCCAAATTGACTCAACGGTTTTTATAAGCTATATTTTTCATTCAAAATGAGTGGTCATGCATTTTTCTCCAGCATCCCTGATTATAGTTGGCAACAGACCTCACTGGAGGTGAATAGTAATACCAAGTTTATGCAGCATATTACTCCCAAATTCCAGAATAATTAGAATTCTGCAGCTCAGGAGTTTGGGACAAGACATTGTAGACCTGTGAGTAAATTTTGTAAATATTGATTCATAAATGAATTGGTAATATCTCATAGGTTAAAAATTCTGGACACAGCATATCTAATGACAGTATTCTATTGGAAAAGTTAACTTGTCCTAAAATCTTTGGACTGACTAGAGTAATATAAGTTAAGAGTAATTTTGGAGTAACTAGAAATGAATAAGGAGTGTATGGCTGGGTACAGTAGGTCACATTTGCAAATGCAGCTGTTGAGGAGGCTGAGGCAGTAGGATTGTGAGTTACAGAGCATCTTGGGCGACATAATGAGAATTTGTGTGAAAAAAGAAAAATAAGGGCTGAAAATTTAGCTCAGTGGTTCCAGCGCCTGCCTTCCAAGTGCAAGGTCCTGAGTTCGACCCCAGTAACCACATACAATGCTGGGCGTGGTGACTCACACCCACCAGCCATCAATACCACATACCACAGTGCCAGGCGTGGTGGCTCACACCTGTAATCCCAGAATTTGGGAGGCAGAGACTGGAGGATTGCTGAGTTCGAGGCATGTCTGGGTTACATAGAGGGCTCAGGGCCAGCCTGAGCTACAAAGCAAGACCCTATCTCAAAAAGAAAATCTTTAAGCCGGGCATGGTGGCTCACGCCTGTAATCCCAGCACTTGGGAGGCAGAGGCAGGAGGATTGCTGAGTTCAAGGCTTGCCTGGGCTACATAGTGAGCTCAGAGCCAGCCTGAACTACAAAGCGAGATCCTGTCTCAAAAAAAAAAAATCTTTAATAAAAAAAGAACACAAATGGACACACCTTGAGGACACACTAATAAGTGAAATAAATAGATCACAGATATGTAAATACCATATCTTTTCTCTGGTATGAGAACCTGTAAATGTAAATGAGTTCTAGAATGTATGACAGATTTTGTGAGATAGGAAACACTCAAAGGGAATATGGTATAGGAAAGTAATGAGGGGAAAGAATAAATATGATTTGAAAAGAAAAAGCACATGTATATAGAGGGTGGGGGATTGTGGGATGGGTAGAGATAAGGATAAAAACAAGAATTAACTCATGTCATATACTGATACAAATTCCCTAACATTGAGTGTGATTGTGAGCTATCTATAAAAACACCAATAAATAATTCAATTTAAAAAAAGAGCAAAAACTCAGGATTATTTTAAAACTTGAGACATATGCTAAGGTATTTCATAAAAGCATTCACCAAAAGAAAGCTATACAGTACATAAAAACAGAAATAATAGGTCTGAAAGTAAAAGACTTTATGAGAGATGAATAAACTAAAAGGTTTAATTCATTAAGAAAGCATGACAATTCTAAATCCCTATTTTGTAGAAACAGTATCATTAAATAAACTGACCTTGTGAGCACTATGCGGTTCAAAAAGTACAGGACATACATTCTTGTAAGCATATATAACATACTTGTAAACATTGGTCATTGATCATGAAGTTTGAATACATTCCAGATGTTTAAAATTATAGAAAATATTTCTCTGATCCCTAATGAAATTATTCTAATAACCAATAACACATATTTTGATATTAAGAAATGTATTCTTTGTTTTTCTTTTAAGACAGTGTCACTATGTTGCTCAAGCTGGTCTCAGAATCACTATGTAGTCCAGGATGATCCTAAACTCACAGTGATCTTCCTTCCTCGGTTGACAAATTATGGGATTAAAGGCATGTGTCACCCCACCTGGCTTTTAAAAAATGTATATTCTAAAATAGCCTATAAATTAAAGATCGAAGCCTGGGGACTTAGCTCAAGGGGTATGCACCTGCCTTGGAAGTAACTACAACCACAAGGGCTGGAGTTTTTAGTATATGTGCTGCCAAAGTGAGCACAAGGGCTGGAGTTTGATCCCTGGTACCACAAAACAAAACAAAACAAAAATCATAATGAGTAATTAGAATATATTTCAATCAAATACCAAGTTTGAATGCATTCCAAAGTTGCAAAATACATTTAGAAGGATGATTAGAGGGAAATAGCTATGAATGTATATAGTGAAAAATAAAGTTAATGAAATTAGAGAAGAGAAATATGAAATATTCAAGGAAAAAAGAAAGAACAACAGATATGAACAAAAGAAGTTATAAATATTCAGTAGAATAAATGAAGACAAACATTGTTTCTTTGAAGTACTATTTAAATTGTACAATAAGATGAAGTCAATGTAGATAAAAAATGCAAACAATTAGAACTCAGTGAGTATAAAATCACCCTAAATTATATAAATATCATGGAACAATGAGCTATGAGTGATTTATCATAGAAACAAAGTTTAAAAATTGACATCGAAGAAAGAAAACTGAGTAATGGTATAAACAGTAAAGTAGTTCAATTTGTAGTTAAAGTTTCTGTAGCATAAACTCCAAACCTAAATGGCTTTACTGGAGAACCCTTCCTAACATCTCAGACAAAAAGTACCTGTAGTTTCACAAAGGGTACACTCACCAGCACATCTTGTTATGCTGCAAGAACTTTATGAAGAAAAAAATTTTCAGATCAGTCCTGCTTAAGAATGTAGATTTTGTAATTTTAAATTTAATAGTCACAGCAAATGGATTCTACTAAAATGGAATCCAATAACCTAAAAGTGGCCATCTTGTGTTTACTTTAGCAAAGTCAGAATATTTATCTTTAGGTTTGGGGATTTAGCTAAGTGATTCTGGTGCCTGCCTGGCAAGTGCAAGGTACCTGGTTTGATCCTGGTAACCACGTACAACAATACTAGGTGTGGTGACTCCTGCAGTACCACATACCACAAATACCTGGCTTTATGGCTCAAACCTGTCATCCCAGCACTCAGGAGGCAGGAGGATTGCTGAGTGTGAGGCTTGCTTGGACCACATAGTGAGCTCAGGGCCAGCCTGAACTACAAAGTTAGACCCTGTCTCAAAAAAAATGTATATTTATCTTTAAAAATAACAAGTGTTTTTAATGTTACTAATTAATAGAGAAGAAAGCTACATGATCATATGAATAGATCAGAATAAACCATGTGATAAGATATAGTACCCAAGTATGACAAAATCTCATAGCTAATAGGAACAGAAAAGTGTATTCTTAATTTAATGAGACATTTCTCCAAAATACCAGTGAAGTCAATCCCAATGGGACATGTTCAAACTTATTCGCTATCAGTATCACTGGGACTAGTGCATGCATTTCCAGTGCCATTGGTTCTGGGCATCATAACTGAGATTCAAGCCTGCTCATTAAAGTGAAAAAGAACAGTGAAAAGCTCGAGGGTTAGAAGTAGACATACGTCATACTGTCAGTATTGATACACCATATAATTATCTGCAGGCAATTCAGATAATTTTCATGTAAATTATTAGAAATGATGAAAAGAGAATTCAGCAACACAGCAAGATACAAAAAAACATATATAGAAAAGTTTCTATTTATCTGCTAAACATTGTGCAAATATAATTTTTAAAAGTCACCATTTAGAACAATTATGAAAAATATCAAGTACTTAGAATTAAAACTGTACAGAGAAATATAAAAATATATTTTTGCAGTATGATGAGAAATTTAATAAACTACATGGAGGATATGCATAAACATGTCTTGAGAAACTTACAAACATGAATTGTATACACCTTGTTTTACATGTTCAGTGGAACTATGATGAAAATCTTAATGGGCTTTATATTTACTTGCATAAATGTGCAATTTTACAGTTTTATTATAAGCTATATAAAGAAATGCAAATGAAAAATTCATCCAAGGTAATTTTATAGAAAAACAAGGCAGGAAGATTTGGCGTACACAGGACTTATTCAGAATCTGAAGTAACTGAGATAGAATGTTTTAAATCAGTAATGGACAATCCAACCTAGAAGTGAGTTATTGTGTACATAGCTGTTTCTTTTACTGTGTGAAGTAGAAAAAGGATCATCTTTTCAATAAATATTTCTGGAACAATTTTAATGACTTGATTAAAAATAGTAAAACTTGATCCTGATTTCTAATCATATGTAAACATCACTTTCAGGTGGATTGTTAGTCTAAATATAAACATAAAACAAAATTTTTATAAGGTACAAAGAGAAATATCATGTTATGGGGATTGGTAATTTTTCCTCAAGTATGGAATAAGTATAGTTCCAAACAAAAATATTGAAAAAAAGTAGGAATATCTGTGTGTTAAAATAGACTTATTAAGAGAGAAAAAATCAAATCATATTTTGAAAAGGACATTTGACATATATTAATTATTGAGGACTTGCCAAGATAGAGAGGCAACTCTGTGAACACCGAACAAAGCCATAGAAAATGTAGTAAAAACCTACAAAGGACCCAAACAGGCATTTCTAGAAGAGAAAAATCCAATCACCAGCTGGAGCATCAGAAGAAGTGCTTGATTTCCTGAGTGACCTGGGGAATGAGAACCAAAAGCATGAGGAGTCATCTCATTTGGTCAAGTTACTTCATATGTACACTTCTGATAGTAGTAGGTATGGTGAGGAATGGGCATCGGTAATTGTACTTTCCTGCTGTTAGTCAGAGGAAACTGACTGCACCAAAGACTGGCATATGATTTCAACCTTCTTTGCTAAAATTCAAGACACACATACCACACAGCTGAGAGATCTTAGTAATTGTGTGGTGAATTATCTTGATGTGATACATTCTGTGGAAAAAGTCATGAAACACAGTTTCACAGTCAAAATGCTTATATTATGTAGTTTATCAGGTCGTATAAAAATTATGATGATTAAAGGAAAGTTCAGGGCACAAGCAGGAAGACAGTACTGAACTTTCTAAATTTTCTGTTATATGTTTCTCTCTCCTCTCATTATTTTCCTTTCTTTCTTCAACCTCCCTTGCTAAGTGTTCAACTACAAGACCCAGAGTTAAGTGTGAACAAGGGGAAAGTGGCTGGATTCCAAGGAGAAGTAAGGCAGACATGCTTCCCTACAGGAGGAGTTCACCTTGTTAGTCTGATGAGCAAACATGGAGGTCCTCTGTTTGGGAGGAGACCGGAAACGGACCTCAAATGAAGCCTAATAGATGTCAGTGCCTGAGTAGCTCAAGACCTTGAGGGTATCATGTTTTTATGTGCATTGCTCATGGTGTATCATAATTATTTTGTGTCTTTATGTATTGCATGGGTACTTTAGACTTCATGTGTCTCCTTAATATTAGGTATCTATTTTGTCTTTCTGTAAGTCAGCTTTTGTTGCTGGGAAAAGTCCTTGAGATACACAGCTCAAAGGAGGAAAGGCTCATTTTTAAACGCATGAACACAGCGGAGGAAAGGTGCTCACCTGACGGCAGCCAGAAAACCAAGAAATGGGGAGAGAGCCTGAGAGAAAGGGGCCAGGAACAGACAGTCTGTTCCCCCATGGCTCACTGGACATACCCCAAGGTGTGCTGTGCTCATCTCCAAAGTATCTCTCAAACCAATCAAATTCATAATCCAAAGGAACCATTCTAGCCCTCCCCCTCTTTCCGTGTACCTAGCATACACTTCCTGTGACTTCCTCTAAGACTAGTATGTCTCACAAATTAATTCTTCACAAGTAACTCATTCATAAACTCATTTTTGTCTTATTCCTTAGAGCATAAAGAAATGGTATTGAATAATGTGATAGAGGACATTATACAACTGTAGGACAGAGGCCTTAGAAATTCACACTTGTATCAGGATAGAAGTAGGGAAATGGTCATCAAAGATGTAAATTAATCAGTTTGTTTAATAATTTAGTAAATAGTAAATAAATTGTTTAATAATAATAATTACAAAATGGTATACTTGCGGTATACTGTGAAAAATAAATGAAAGCTCTAATAGTGTAAAAATTCTTAAATATTGAATGTGAATGAAAGAAGGCAACCCCAGAAAACATATATTAAATTTGGTATGTGTGTGTGTGTGTGTGTGTATAATAAGTACAAAAAAGTGTCAAAGTTATACATAGAATTTGAAGATTCATCTTCTGACATAGTAGCAGGAAGAGTTCCACAGGTCTGCTCCCTGGTAAAAGCAACCACTGTTGTTAAAAGCTCTATTTTAAAAATGTACTAGAAGTTGTGGAGAAGAATTGTGTTGAAGAAAACTTGTGAAATCCAGGGAGGATAGATTCCTTCTGACAGAGAGGTCAGATGCACTCTTCTTCATCAGACCTTTGCCACCAGCGAGCCAGCATGCAGGGCCTTGAAGAGTGTTCACCTCAGCTTACTTGGAGGATGAGGTTTATGTGCAAAAAAAACAAGCTGAGACCAGAGGCAACTGCTCTCATCTGTGCCCAGTGCATGACTGTCACTGGCAGAGCCAAGCTGTGGTTCCTGCCCCCAGCTGTGGGCCGGTGACTCAGAGATTCACTCAGGAGGAGAGGCAAGCTAAAAGAATAAAGCACTTTGGATTTCTTCCCAAAGGGACTGAATTTGTTTGAAACAGGGTGGGGAAGTCCACAGGCACTCCCAGAAACATTGGAAATTTTTGTGATCAGTTGAGGTGCTCTCAGCAGATCCATGAGACAGCAAAATAAAGTGGTTTGGCTGAAAAAGCCAGTAGGACAGATGGAAGAGGGCCCTCTGAGATTGGAAGAAACTCTAAAGAGGGTCTTCCAAACTACTTAAATGAGGATGCACATATTTAATATCATCAAACTGGGGCCGGGGGTTTAGCTCAGTGGTTCCAGTGCCACCTAGCAAGTGAAAGGTCCCCGGTTTGATCCCTGGTGACCACATCAGTACCGGGCATGGTGACTCATACCCACCAGCAATCAGTACCGCATATCACAATGCCAGGCATGGTGGTTCAAACCTGTAATCTCAGCACTTGGGAGGCAGAGCCAGGAGGATTACTGAGTTCAGACCTTACCTGAGCTACACAGTGAGCTCAATGCAAGCCTGAACTATAAAGGGAGACCCTGTGTCAAAAAATAAAAGGGGCTGGAGATTTAGCTCAGTGGTTCCGGTGCCAGCCTAGTAAGTGCAAGGTCCCTGGTTTGATCCCAGGTAACCACATACAACAATGCCATGAGCAATCAGTACTGCACATCACAAAGCTGGGCATGGAGGGTCACGCCTATAACCCCAGCACTTGGGAGGCAGAGGCAGGAGGACTGCTGAGTTTGAAGCTTGCCTGGGCCACATAGTGAGCTCAGGGCCAGCCTGAACTACAAAACGAGACCCTATCTCAGATAGATAGATAGATAGATAGATAGATAGATAGATAGATAGATAGATAGATAGATAGATAGATAGATAGATAGATAGATAGATAGATAGATAGAGTAAATAATAAAAATAAAATCAATCTATAGATTAATTTAACATTCATTAAAGCAACAGTGTAATCAGCCAGCATCTGGTGAAGCCTAACAGTTGAAAGATTTGTTGATAGACACAAAGGTTTGAGGTTCTGGAAAGACATGTTTAAAGGGATCCCTGAAAGAGCCCTGTTTCCAGTCAAAAATAGGAAACATGAAAAAAATGGGGAAAAACTACATGGGCAAGAAACATAAAAGATGACAAATTGCCCAGGAGAGAATTCATATATAAATTAGCAGACAAAAGTTTCCAGGAAGGCATCAAAAATGTGTTTAAAAAGCTAAAGAAACCATAATAGAGCATAATGTATGGTGATAGTGTTTCATTAAGTAGAAAATATTAGTCAAGAGAGAGAAGTTAGATATTAAGAAATAATTAAATGGAAATTCTGATGCTGTAAGTACCTTCACAGCAATAAAAACTTCAGCAGAGGTGCTCAGTAGTAGCAATAACATGATGGCAAAAAGAGGACATATTTGAAGCTATGTAATTAAAGATTGTGCATCAAGAAAAATAAGAGAAAAAGGAAGGAATAAAAGTGAGCAGAGCTTCAGAGAAGTGTGGAACTCCCAACAAACACATCAGCTAATGCACAGTGGGAGAGCCAGAAGGAAGAGAGAGAGGGAGACCTCCAGAGAAGTACAGATTAACAGTGGATAAGAACTTTTCAAATTTCAAAAGTCAAACTCCATGTAGAAATAAGCCAGAGAGACAAAAAAAAATAGACTCTTCATATTAAAAATACAAAAGGTCAGCCGGGCGTGGTGGCTCACACCTGTAATCCCAGCACTCGGGAGGCAAAGGCAGGAGGATTGCTGAGTTTGAGGCTTGCCTGGAGTACATAGTGAGCTCAGAGCCAGCCTGAACTACAAAGTGAGACCCTGTCTCAAAAAGGAAAAAAAAACAAAAAAACAAAAGGTCAAACAGAAAGTTCTGAAAGGGAGAGAACAAAAACTCGTTGTGAGCAAAAACAATGCAGTAAAATTCACAGCTTCCTTCTTGTTCAAAAAGACGGAGGCCAAAGGAAGTGGGGTGACCCTGGCAAGGTGCTCCCAGAGAGAAGTGTCAACCAAAAATCTTATACCAAAAAAAATATCTTTCAAAAATGAAAGGTAAATCAGTAAACTTTAGGCTTAAGATTGGAGGAAATATATTGCCACAAAGTACAGTGATGGACACCGGCCTTACTGACATAAGCACAGGAATGTAGATGAAAGTGTAATAGAAATGAAATTATAGAAATAAATATCACCTTGGTGGTCAACCAATCAAGGTGCCAACATAATTCAGTAGTGAAAATACTAGTGTGTTTTTTTAGGATCGTCCTTTCAAAAATGTCTCTGACTATACATCAAAATCCAAAATGATGAAGTTAGTCCTCTTCTTTAGACCATCCCTCAAATTTATGATAATAAAACTTTTTGAAAAGATAAAAGACTTAATTTTCATGAGTTTGTTTGGAGAGATCTTCTTAGATGAGATACCAAAATCACAATACAACATTTTGACAAATTAATAATAATTCTTAAGAAATTTTTAAAAAATACTTTCCAGTGATTACTTATAAAAACTGAAAACATACCAATATCATAGAATTAGCATTTTTCAAACTAAATATCTGAGAAGGGACTTCAATCCAGAAAAAGTAAGAAGCTCCTATAACTCAATAATGCTAAAATATAATCAAATTTTTAAAAAGAGCAAGAAAGTAATTTTTCTAGAGATGCTCCATCCCTGTCCCTTTATATATATTCACACATACACCACACATAGCATACATTTCAAAAGATGTTCAGCATGACTCACCGAGTAATTACAAATCAAAACCATGGTGACATACCAGGGCATGCACATTCAGATAACTATAATCAAAGAGACATAATGTAAGTGTTAGAATGTAGAAAAATTAGATCCCTGATACATTGCAGAAGAGATCTCAAAATGTTTTCTAAGCTGCTTTGAGAAATATTCTAGCAGTTTGTCAAGTAAGTATGAAATTTCCATATGACCCAGCAATTCCACTCATGTGGGTATTCCCAAGAGAAGAGAGCCTACACAGTATGTCCACACAACAGCCATACGAATGTCCATAGCAAAGTTATTCACAGACATAAAATAGAAAACCTTGCATGCATCTCAACTGTTGAATAAATAAATTGTGATATATTTATAAATGAAATAGTAAAACAGAATGAAGTAGTGATGTATACTAAAATCTGAACAAAGCTGGAAGCTATTTTATTAGGAGATCCAGGCCCAGAGATTACATAATTACACTCATATGGAATATCCAGAATAGATAAATATGTGGAAACTGAAAGTGGATTGTTTTGTGTAGGGCTTAAGTGTTTAAAAGGAAGTGGGATGTGACTAATAAAGAGTTCGGACTTCTTTTGGGGTTGTAGAACTTGTTTTAAAACTGTGGGGTGTGGAGCCAGACATAATGACACATGCCTATACTCCCAGCGCTCTGGGCAGCTGAAGCAGGAAGGTCACAAGTTGAAGCCCAGTGTGAGGAACTTAGTGATTTAGTAAGACCCTGTGTCAAAACATGAAATACGAGTTGGGGATGGAAAAGCTCTGAATTATCTCCAATACAAAAACAAAGTGACATCACACCTGTAATCCCAGCACTCGGGAGGCAGAGACAGGAGGATTGCTGAGTTCGCAGCAGCTTGCCTGGGCTTCATAGTGAGCTCAGGGCCAGCCTGAACTACAAAGCGAGACCCTGTCTCAGAAAGCAAAAAACAAACAAACAAACAAAAAAACAAAGTGACAGCTGCATAATTCTGTGAATGTATTAAAATTATTGAATTGTATATTTTCAGTGGACAAATTACATCTGCAAAATCTATCTTTAATATACTATTACATTAAAAGAGTAAAATTGTCTTATTCAGGAATGCATGGTGAGGGGGTGATATAAAAAATCAAAGAAGTGAATACTATGAAATTCAGATTTTCATTTCTCCTGGAAAAGAAAAGGTTTGAGAAGAATCCAGCATAGTGGAGAAAGGAATGATCTGGAGAACTCTTCATAGCCATGTCTTAATGGTGATCTTTGTTTTACAAAACTTCGTTCACCAAACCTTTGTGTTCTTTGTGTTTTGGTTTGGGGTGTTGAAGATTGAACCAAGAGCCTCGTACGTGTTAGGCAAGAGCTCTATCTCTGAGCTACAGCCAAAGTTCAACTAGTTGTACTGGTTATGTTTTAAATATTCCACTGTGTTTGTTTAACAGTTTTCTGCAAAGCCTAGAATGTAGTTCAGTTGGTGCTGCACCTGTCTGGCAAATGCAAGGTCCTGAGTTCAACCTCGCCCCAAAAAAGCATAGTAAAAATGTAATAAACATTATAAAGCATACAAGGGAATGAGTAAGATGATGAGCTTAGGAATAAGAAAAACCTATCATACAGTTATAAAAGCAGATACAACTGTACCATCAGGAAGAAGATCTGGGTTTCTTTTTCCACGTCAGCCCATAGGGTCTGAGGAATAATTCTTTGGCTGCTGGTTTGGTTGGTGGCAAGTCTTCTGTTTCTAACCAGGAAGAGAAGACGCTTCTCTGAGAGATCAGGCGTGTGGTCCTGCTTTGTGAACTTTCTTATGGTACAACGAAATCTGAGTAAAGGCGGTGCACTGGAGGTAGACAAAATGGTCAGCATTTATTCTCAGTTCCTCAGGAGCAGACACCATGCTTGAACTCATCTCATTTAGTTCTCAAAACTCCTCACAGAGTAATGAGAGAGACTCTGCCTGACTGAGTTTTAGTCAGTCTTCTGAACCTTCTCCTCAACCTGTTTGTTAATTCCTTTGTCTCGTCCAGGTCCAGTAAGGATCCTGTTAATGGAGCTTAGCCCGACTCTCCATCCTTCATAGTTGATCACCCTGGCTTTGTTACTGGGGTCTTCATCCTCTGCTGCCTCCTAGCTGATGTCTCACCACTTTGACTTGCCCAGAGTAGCAAGAACCCTGCTGGGTTGAGATTGCCAAAACGTCCCATTCTTAAAGGTTTTCCATGCATGGCCCCCAATCTCCTCTTTAGTTATTCATTTCCAGTAGCTCTGCTGTATCTGGAATTAAGCCCAGTTCTATACTGAGGCCTCTTTGACCTAATTACTACTGTTCTTGATAGCATCTATTTTTATCCAGGTCTGGATTTCTTTCACAGTAGTTAAAATGTGTTCAATAGATTTTTTTTTCAGTGTTACGAAATGGAGGATCAAAAAGTTTGAAAGAGTGGTTTAGGGTTACTCCTTTAGCGAGTGCCAGAGCAGTGAGAGGAGTTAATCTTCCAGAGTCCATCAGACTCTACCTCTCCTGTGAGTAAAAACAAAAGTTGAATATGATTTCATCACATAACTGTCTGCAGCTCCATTCCTCGGCCAGCACTTGCGAAGGCAAGAAATGCATCATTGTTCCAGGCTGAGAGAAAGAAAGGGAGGCAGGCGCATTAAGTGACATGCAGAGGTACCACCAAGATGTACTAAGTGAAACTGAAGTCTTGGGCATGTTTCCCTGACACATAGGGATGGCCTGGGGGTTCATAACATGTTCGGGTCACATTTCTATCAGCCCTTTATTTGTGGTTTCCTTTTATTTGTTTTTACTTTTAGCCATCAATTATTGATAAGAAGACAAGTTCACATGTATATTTCTTCCTGAGTCACTTTAAAATGCTTTAATTAGCTTGGATTAATTAAACCTCTTGTACTGGAAGCCAAATTTCTACCCTGATTTTTGAGGAGGCTGCTTCCCCCTAGCTTGGTTAGCTTGTGCAGAAAGAGTGAGAGGCGATCTAAATCCTTTGGTGATATTTTCACCCTTGGTTTCCTCTGCCTTCCCACACAAACCCTGGCCCTCATTAACAGCAGGGGCACATTCATTTCTTCCCCTCTAACCACAGGAAGTGCAAGGTTCTCAGAGCACCCTTCCCAGCCAAACAACAGAATACACTGGCAGCTGTTTCTTTGGCAGGTTGATATAATTAGTGATATTTGCATTTCTCACTTGTGTACACTTCTTGGGAACAATGTAAGTTAGTGACAGCAGAGAGTCTTGCTTTTCCTGCCTTCCTCACATAAAAAATGACATTTTTAAGACCCCCTTCCCTCTTACAAATGAGGAAATTTACACAGATTCAAAAGGAAAGTAACATTTCAAAGTGAGTTAATGGCTAAGGCAGGATCAGAACCAAATCCTTTGTCTCGGGTCTGCTGTTGTTCTTTAGGTTTATGCTGCGAGTTGATTATATGACATGACCAACTCTAAGCCAGTGCCCCATTATCTAGGTGGTAGGGGGTCGTGTTTCCAAAGGAGCACAACTGGAAAACTATCTATAGAATGAGTCTCTCAGATGAGGAATAGTTCCATTTGCTAAAATTCAAAGAAACAGCAGATGTTAATGACAGAAATATGATTTCAAGAAGAGCAAAGAGGCAAGCATTTGTTGGGAGGAACAACATTCAGTTTTGTGGTGTAAGAAGATGGCAAATATATTTTAAATTTAACAGGACATAGTCACTGGGAGAAACAGTATACAAAACTGGCGCATCAAGCAGGAGTGACCCTCAAGGCACACTTCCCCCCTGGATGTGCAAAAATTAGCTCCTCTGATTTTGCCCTGTAATCTGACTGGACATGAAGCGAGAAACCTTGTGTTGTAGGCTTGACCCCAAAGTGGGTATCAAAAGTGATTGACCTTTTTGAATCTTAGATTCACATTAGTAAAATGAGGAAATTAGACTAGATCTATAGTTCCTCAAACTTAAGTGCATATAAGAATCACCTAGGAAACTTACTGCCTTTCTCAGAGATTCTGATTCCCTGATGTAGGTTGGACCCTTGAGTGGACATTGTATCAGGTTCCTTAGAAAATTTTAACAGAAGTGCTTCGAGATCCACACCTAAGAAAAATGAAATTATCTAAAGGGGAAAAGCATTGAAAGTCTAATGATTTGTAACTTGTGCTTTCCACCTGCTCGAACTTAACAAGTGCTGAAATTCATTGCCATTGAGTAGCGCTTTGGGTATATTAACTCTTTGCTGCCTCAAGTCATAGTACTACATGGTCAATTCATGTATCAAATTATGGACTTTTGAGAAGGCCAATACAACCCTTAGGAGTAAGCACAAGGCTAAATTCCAATGTAAAGTGTTGGCTTGTTTGGACGTGACTTCATTTCCTTTGGGCTCACATGTGGATGTTAAAGGTATCTTGGTGCTTTCAAAATAGTTGAACAAGGAGAGCCCCTTCCAATTTTTTAATTAAGCAAGATTTGACCTTCAAGACTCTAATTGCTCTTGACATGTAACTTATTACTTAATTAGAACAGGATGAGATATGAGACCTCACTTCTGAAAAAGTTGAGAGTCATGGTTATATTTGTGTTATTAAAGTCTCTCTTTTATCTGGAAGGTAAGGGCTGCATTTTTCATAGAATAATATCCTTTCTCGGGAAGGACAGATCCAGCAGCCATCAAACCTGGGGTGAGTCATTATCTATCCCAAACCACTAGAGCTTATGAAATTATCAGGCAGAGAAAAAGAGAAAAATAGAGCTAAATCATTGTGCTGAGTTATGTCAGGAGAAGAAACAATAAAAAATTAAAATGATGGCATTTTCAGTGAGCAACTGAATAGAGATAATTATTTTTTCCCATTTAAAAAACAAATACAAAATGATGCCAATTTTCTTTCTTTATGTGTTTTTTTCCATGCATTTTTAAGTGTCTCTGCATCTGCAGGGAAAAATATTTGAAAAACCTTGTTTCTTGACAGTCACTCAATATTTTCAATGATAATGTATTAAGAAATACTAATGTTTTATTTTCTTTATTTCCAGAAAGATTCTTATAAAATAAAGATGAAGTTAATAGAAAACAAGTAAAGTATGGAGGTTTTATTTTGTAATTTGGAAAATGTTTAGAAGAAACAACTACTGTATGACATTATTTGTTTCAGTGACATAACTAGATAATGCCACAAAATTCCAATTGGCTGAATTTTCAGCCTTCCAGTTCTACCGAGTGGAATGTCTCAGAATGAAATGTGTGGTGATGAAACCATACACTCCTACCATGGAAGAGGTTAAAAGGTTCTTAGAGATCCTTTATTCCAAATGGTAATTTTGTAGATGTGCAAGTTGAGGCAGAGAAAAATAATTACAACCAGAACATGAAACGGGAGGCAGAACCACAAAGTAAACTCTCCCCAGCCTGACTCTTCTGACCTAGTCTAGCACTATTTTCCTTAGCTTTGTGAGATACAGTCTAAATGGCCACAATAGTCACCTTTCCAGGATCTCTCTTTTGAAAACTGAGACATAGGTAAATTTGTTTCTAGAAGATTAGCAAATACATTTCAAATGTCTTTTTAACTTAATAGATGTTATGAGTGTACATGTCTGTATTGAATCAGGCCTTCTTTTACTGAACACTACCATTAAGAATTTCTCACCGGGTGTGGTGGCTCACGCCTGTAATCCCAGCACTCGGGAGGCAGAGAGGAGGATTGCTGAGTTCGAGGCTTGCCTGGGCTACATAGTGAGCTGAGGGCCAGCCTGAACTGCAAAGCAAGACCCTGTCTCAAAAAAAAAAAAAAAAGAATTTCCCAACACAATTAGAGGTTATTTTAACAGTGCTGTGGCAGATTTGCTTCCTATTTTATCACATGAAGGTGACATCTCTACTTACTTAGTATTTAATGTAAATAACACTTTAATGTGAGTATATATGTTTATAGGCCTCTTTAACTGCAACACTGATTTTGTTTTTGAAGTAAATTCCCAGACTCAGAATACCTGAGCCAGAAGGAAACCTATGTTTGGCTTTTAACATTCCTTAATTTTGGAATCTTCAAAGGAAACTAATAAATAAGACCTCCCTGCATGGACTCCAAGCCAACCAAGAATTAAAGACAAAGAGTTAGACAGATGAAGAGAAAACTGTCACAGTTGCTAAGATTAGAGTGGAGAATGTATCCTCACTTAGGGGCTTAATGGATTTCCTAATTGAGCCCACAGTTCTCCTTACAACATGCAGGGGCGACGGAAAACACCTGTTCCCTATGAAAAGTGCAAACCCAGGAGGCAAAAGGACAGTTGAAGACCACATAGAAAACATAACTTCTCTTTCATAACTGTTCTGTCCCCGAACTACCAGTGTCATAAATCACTTCACTTGCTCTTTGTGCAGTTGGCAAGTGAGTAGGGGAATTTATTCCTATACATAATGTATCTTAATAATTTTTCCCCATTCCCCTCCCTTCTCTTCAGTTCTTCTTCCCCTACTTAAAGAACTTTCCTTCTATTGTTTTTCTTCTATTTTTATTTTGAATCCCTTTTTTCCTTCCTTCCCTTCTCTCTCCCCCTACCTTGTTCTCCTTCCCCTTGAACATTTTCTTTTTTCCTTCTCATTATCTATCCTGGGATATCTGTGGGATATCTGGGTCTTATAGTAGCTGTACTTTTAGTTTTTTGAGTTTCCTTTATACTATTTCTCATACCAGCTGTGCATTTTAACATAAGGGTCAAGGACTGAAAATTGTAACAATATCCCACTTAGATTTCTATTCTGTTCTGATAAAAATAATGAAATGAGATTAGTGTTTTATGGTTGGGAAATATTAGATAGAGTCCGCAGTCCCCATTTTCAAGGCAGGGATGGGTCATTTGAGGAGAATGTTCATAAATGGATGTTTGGCTGGCACAGTGATGCCAATCTGAGTCCTTAGTGAGACAGGCACCAAGAGGGTGAAAGAAGTTTAGTAGGAACAAAGCACTATGAGAAAGAAGATGGAGCCAGAGTCAGGAAAGCTACAGGCACCAAGACACAAGGAGCCCTGACTAACAGAGGGAGAAAAGTTGGACATAATCATTTTAAGCTGCTGAGTACAGACAGTTCAGCACAGTTACCCGATATTATCTAGAGTATCAGAGTGAGGTGTCCTGTGTCCCAGGATGGGTCGTCTGGACACTTCCTGTGGACTTGGCCACTAGCGGGACACCAGGAGAGAGGCATGGTCTCAGTGCACAAGTGTGGAAGTGGATCAGCTGTCCTCATTATCAGCATGTGCGTCACGGGTGCCCAAGTGAGCAGGATGGTGTTTCTGAAGTGCAAAAGTGTTTTGCTCCTGTCTGACCCTGGAGAAACCGAGACACAGGTCATGTGTTAATTTTGTCATGGAGACCAGGGTCACAGGCTGTGTTTGAATCACCTCACTCAGACAATCTTGACATTCAGCTAGAGAAATTTTCTTAAACTTGAGTGTGCCTCACGGTCCCCAGAGAGCTTGTTACACAGTGTCTTTGGGCCATCGCCCCAGAGTTCTGGCTCTTGATGTCAAGAATTGGGACATGGAATTTCCATTTCCAGCGAAGTCCCACAAAGTGCTGATTTTCTGACTGGGGAACAAACTTTGGGAACTATTGTGCTCATAGTCTTTTTCTATTCACTAATCCTGTGTGTGTTTGTGTGTGTGTATATGTGTGTAGAACTTTATAATTAGATGGGAGTAAAGGAAGAAAGAACAGGGGAAAATGGCTTATCTTTGTGAATATCTCCTTTTTTTCATACCCCAATCACTAAATTGTAGTATGTACATAATAGTTATAAAATTAAATTTATTTTACTTTGGGAAAATTTTATGTAATATTCAGTACAGTGAAAAGAGGCTATCTTTCCAAAGGGAAAAACATTGGAACTGACTCATATTTCTACCAGGAAAGCATCCTCCTTGAGAGAAGAAAAAATTGTCTTTGTCTTTACCAGCCTTGTGGCATTTAACACCTCTTCCACTTTGAGCACATTGCTGGAGCTGGGGAGCATGAGGGGGAGGAAGGGGGTGGAAAGGGGTGGCTGACTTTGTGTCATCTCTAGTTTGTAGATGCTTTTATCTCCTTATTTGCTTTAGTTTCTGATGCATGCACTGACAAGTACAAAGGAAAGTGATGGCTGCTAATTTTCAGCACTGATGATAACCTTAAGGATCCACCCCTTCAATCAGGCTGCTTATTTTTATTTTTATTTTTATTTTATGCAGGCAGATGATAAGCAAAGGAGCCAGAGATATTTCATGTTGGCTGTAGTTTCCGGGCGATGGAGACACAGCCAAAAAGTCAGCCTGTGGTGGCCACAAATAATAATAAGAGTGAGTGTGCTTGACATTGAGCTAAGATTTTATGTGCCTATTTTATTTAATCCTCACATAAACCATGTAAGATTTTATTGTTGTTACTTGCTTTTCACAAATTGAGAGAATTAGACACGGATATTAAATGGTATAGTTGATCTGCACCGTTGGGGAGTGTGAGAAACTGACCACAGTGCTGGCCTGTGGGTCTCAGTGATTTTGCTCTCAGAAGCTGTTTCCTAACAAGTGCATACAGATGTACACATGGAATAGGGGCACCTTGTCACCCCGCATGTGCAGCCAATGGATAACTGCAGCGGATCAGACAGGTGATTTTTCCCAGGGTCATTTGGAGAATTAGCAACACAACCAGAACCCAAAATGAGGTCTCCGTGTTCCCTTGTCAACTTCACTGGCTTTCTTAGCTGCCATGGGTTTCACTTTAACCATCATTATTGTGCTCTCTCTGCTCTTTTCCATGACAACTGGGTGTCTTTTAATTATCTCTTACAACTCAGTGCTGATATGACGTGTTCCACGTTTGTTCTTTCTACTCTTACAAGTCCACTTACATTACCCTGTCTCTATCAGGCCAGTACTTAGGCCTGAGCATATTTTCCACTTATTTTCATTTTAATTCTTCCCTAAGCCATTCACCCTGGTCATGATGTCCGATTCTGAAGAAACACCAGGGCGAAGGAGAACAGCTCCAGGTTTCCTCTCTCATTGCTCAAGAGTGGTACCCTGGATCCTACAGAATATTTGCTCAGTCTTCTTTGCTGTAAGTGAAGGAGACCATATGCACTTATCAGAGCCTTTATATACGGTCAAACCAATGCCCATTAGAGTAAACAATTACTGCAATCAGAGCACTCGCTACTCTTCTTGTTCATGCCTGGCACAAACCCAGATAAATTTGCTGCAGTAAATTTGTAGGGACATCTTCCAAGGTAAAACAACTATGCAAGTTGAAAGAATTTCTTTGCTGCTAACTCCTAGAGATATTATAGCATATCATTCTATTGCTACTCTGTGGAACCTAGGATGGCATCTCCATTTTGTGTCACTATAGAAGAAAAGACAGTATTTATGCAGTTGATAACCAATAATGCTTTGGCCAGTAGGATCAAAAAAAATGAATTCCAAGCAAGGATAACGACTGAATAGCCATCTCCTTCCTCACCAACTCAAATAAAAATGTCTTTGAGATTCTTTTATGTAAATATCGGTTTATGTCATTCTAACCAACTTTCTTATTCACACTTCATTTTTATCCCAGTTATGACTTAATTAACCATGGAATGTGGGAGATGCAGTCCTGGGAAGTAGATGTTTCCAAAGTCTAGTTCAAGAGTGGAAGTTTGTGCAATAGTCCATGGTGAAAGAGTGAACATCTCAATGGTCAAAGTTTTCACTCTCTATTCTCCATGAATCCCTGTGTTCTGCTTGTCTAAAGCTTCTTCATTTCATCTCTGTTACCAGGTGGAGCATGACACATACCAAGTGCTCAGTATGTACTGAGAATAGACAAAAGAATATAGTGTCCTATTCTAAAAGGAGCTGTTTTCTAATTTGGTGATTTTTATTCTTTATTGGTGTCAAAATATCCTTTCTTCCCTCTAAAAAAGGGAAATATGGTGATAGGTAGAAGATATTTTTTTCATGTATTTTCTTAGCAAGAGAAAAGGTTAAGATTTTATCTTAGTCATCTAAATGTACTTTTTAAAATTTTACTGATTGGGAATCCCTGGTGCAATAGTCCCTGGTTGTTTGGGGCACTGTCTTTGGTTCTGAACACTGGTGACTGCTAAGGTTAGGTGGTACAGATAAAAATAACACATTTGTATTAACTGTCATAGTTGCTTTGTAGTACAGAAGGAGACACAGTAAAGGTTGCCTGGATAACATGCACACCAAGTAAAAATATGTTATCTGATCAGTTTCACATGGGACAAAACTTGATTTATAACAGAACAATCATTTTGTGAAGGTGGATGAACAACTTTCACTTTGGACATAGTTCTTACTGGGGGGCTCTGAAAGGTCACCAGAAACTGTTGCAGTAGGCTCTAGTTTCCTGCCCAGTGTGCAATTCAGGACTGAGAGAATAAAATGCTAAGGGACAAAACTAAGAGAGACAGAAGGCTGGGTGCCAGGGTGAACGATGCTAGTGCAGCCAGCACAGGTGCTGGCCAGTCCAAGCCACTGAGTTTTGCTGGTAATCAATTGAGAAAAAAAGCAAGTTATGTGCAAGGCCAGAGCTACTTGTGAAGTTTCTATGGAAATTAATGTAACCAAGGCTCATAAAGGACAAGTCAAAGCATTCTAGAATTTGGAGTAGAATAAACAAATATAACATTGTAATGAAAGCATTGTTCTTCTAGTTAAGAAAGTTTTAGGTGTAGGAACAGAATTTGGGTGCGAATTACTCTGACCCTGGTTTACAGAGTTTGGCTAGACTTGCTTTTCAAAACAAGCCAGTTATGAGGTTAAGGTTCTCTTTTTCTCATCCTTTTGTTTCTTTTTTTCCCTTTATTGAGTTTTTGTGTACATTTTAGGTATACATCATGATCAGTTCATCATTGAGAATTTGTACCAGAACATAATTTGTCTTGATTCTTATTTTTTCCATCCCCTGCACTCCTTTCAACGCCCCCCATACATAAGCTTTCCCTCTGTTTTTTTTTCCTTTTTGCCAGTATTTCTTTCTCTTTTTTGCTTTCTCCTATCCCCCCAGTTCCCCTTTTCCAGCAGGCTTATTGTTTCTGTTTTAATGTTTAAGTCTCATATCCATTGTGAGTTTAGTTTTGTGCATGGTGAAAGAGATAGGTCTAGCTTTAGCTTTTGGCAGGCTAAAGCCAAGTTTTTCTAGCAACATTTGTTAAAGAGGCTGTCTTTCTTCCATTGGGGATGTTTGGCTCCTTTGTCAAAGATAAGGTGGCTTAGTGTATCTGGGGTTGTGTCTGAATCTTCTAATCTATTCCACTGGTCCTCAGGTCTGTTACTTTGCCAGTACCATGCAGTTTTTTATCACAGCAGCTTTATAGTAGAGTTTTAAATTGGGGATTGTAATACCCCCTGCCATGTCGTGGTTGCTTAGAATTGCTTTTGCTATTCTAGGTTTCTTGTGTTTCCAGATGAATTTTTGTATTATTTTCTCTAGCTCTGTGAAGGATACCATTGGAATTTCAATTGGAATTGCATTGAATCTGTGGGAGTATAGCCATTTTGATGATGTTGATTCTCCCTACCCAGGAACAAGAGATGTCTTTCTACTTTTTGTTTCCTTTTCTATCTCAGTTTTCAGAGTCCTATAGTTTTCAGAGTAAAGGTCTTTCACTTCCTTTGTTAGGTTGATTCCTAGATATTTCATTTTTCTGGGTGCTACTGTGAAAAGGATTGACTCCCCAATTTCTCTTTCAGTGAATCTGTTGTTTGTGTAGGCAAAGGCTGTTGATTTTTGAGCATTGACCCTGTATCCAGCAACACTACCAAATCTGGTAATTAAGTCTAGCAGTCTTTTGGTTGAGTTTTTAGGATCCTCTAGATAGAGTATCA
>PVIC010009580.1:5419-44924 GCA_004025085.1 Thryonomys swinderianus
TATCATATTTATTCCTTCCCCTCATCACATTCCCACACCAAGTTTCCTATAGAAATATTCCACTCTATAAAAGCTGTCCTACTTTCTAGAACTCATTTGCATCTACAGGTGTTCATGCCAAAGAGAAGATCCGGATATTGTCTATCTGTGATCTATTGATTTCACTTATTAGTATATCCTCCAGGTGTCTCCATTTGCATCCATGACTCTTGATACAAACCAGATTGCTGTATCGTGTAAACCACAGGTCCAGGAAGGTTTTCCTGAGGTAACAAGGGATTGAGGTAGGAGACAAGAAATAAATCTAGGTAAAAAGGAGAACAGGAAATCAAAAAATTTAAATTATGCTTTTAAGAAAACCTGCAGCTTGGACACAAGCTCCTTTCCTGCTTCTGGAGGCCACGCTAGTGCACGATCCCCTCCCTCCCTCTGTCCTTACTGAGAATAGTGCTGCATCCCTGAATGCTCTTTAAACCACTAATAAGTGAAATAAATAGGTCACAGATAAGTAAATGCCATGTCTTTTCTCTGGTATGAGAACCTGTAGATGTAAATGAGTTCAAGAGTGTATGATAGATTTGGTGAAATAGGAAGTATTCAAAGGTAATGTGTGCCAGGCGTGGTGGCTCACGCCTGTAATCCCAGCACTCGGGAGGCAGAGGCAGGAGGATTGCTGAGTTCGAGACTTGCCTGGGCTACATAGTGGGCTCAGGGCCAGCCTGAACTACAAAGTGAGACCCTGTCTCAAAAAAAAAAAAAAAAGATTCAAAGGTAATGTGGTAGGGGAAAGTGATGAGGGGAAAGAATAAATATGATTTGAAAAGAAAAAGAAAGACTGTGTATATGGGGGGGGCTGTAGGGTGGGTAGGGATATGGGTAAAAATGAGAATTAACTCATGTCTTATACTGGTACAAATTCCCTAATTTTGAGTGTGATTGTGAGCTGTATATAAAATGTACCAATAAAGAATTCAAATTAAAAAATAGAATGTAAATTCCCAGGCACGAGATTCCTTTTATTTATTTATTTATTTAAATTTTTTTGGTGCTGCTAAGGATTGAACTCAGGCCCTTGTGCTTCCAAAATAGGCACAGTACCACTTGAGCTTAATCCCCAGCCCCTCAAGGTTCTTTTCATCTGCAAACTGCCCTTTGCCGCAGCCTAGAAAGTAGCTGCATTAGTAACAGTATGTAGACTGCATATCTCCACTTAACAGCTCTGCGGATGGTCTGTATTGCAACCTTGCAGACAGTAAGAATAGACATCCGAGAAGCCACATACACTGATAACACTCTTTAAATGTGTGTCTTACTTTAACTGTGTCGTGCCTCATTTCTTTAAGCACCTGTTGATGGTTTTGAGTATGTCCTATATCTTCCTCTAATAAATCTGCTTTAAGCCACTTTTTACTGATGTCATCTTAAAAATTTCTTTTCTGTGATGGGACTCAGTGAACCTTCACACTTATTTTAAAGGAGGGTGAGTATCTTATTTCAGTCTTGTGGACTTTAAGACCCAGCCCATGACAGGATGAGCCTGAGTTTACTAGGAACAGAAGGAGAAAACACCATGTGTGTAAGTCCTACAGATGAAGAGATGGAAACAAAGCCAGTAGGACTGGAAGGGCCCAGTATAATGTGTAGCTACAGAGGATGCAGGTGCTGGTCCTGTAGAGGAGGAAGGTAACTTACTGCTAGAGCAAGGACATTTACAGCAGTAGAGATATGGAGCTATGGGGTATTTTTACAGCCTGGGCAGAAGAACAGGGAAACTGATGGAAGATTTGCATTACAGAAAGAGACCAGTGGAAGTGATACAGGGGCACAAGGTCTAGATCCCAACCTGAAATGTGAGTTCGTGTTCTCTAAAATCGAAGAACAAATTTTAGGAAGAAACGGTGGAGGTCAGAGTAGGAAAACTTTATTGAGAGAAAAGCTTCTGTCTAAGAGAGTCAGAATGGGGAACCCAGAAAGTTGGGTAACCCACCCACCTCACTTTCCAGAGGGCTTTTATGGAGCATAGCCATGAGGTAGGGCGGGTTCAAGGTGAGGGCTTCCAATAAGATTTAAAAGAAATGGGCAAATCATAGTTAACCAATGGGATTATAGCAAGTATGGTTGTTTAAACAATTCTAATCAAAGAGGGTCCAATGAGAAAACAAGTCATGTAGCAAGGGTATAAGATCTTTAGTCAGGAGACTCTTCTAGGTGGGTCAAGGTCTTGATCTCCACTCTGGACGTGTCAATAGCTGCTATTCATTTTTTTATGTGGGTGGGGCTGTTTTATCTTTTGTTGTTCTCAGTGAAGGTCTTGACTGTCCTCCT
Organism: Thryonomys swinderianus; assembly: GCA_004025085.1. Lineage (NCBI taxonomy): Eukaryota > Metazoa > Chordata > Mammalia > Rodentia > Thryonomyidae > Thryonomys > Thryonomys swinderianus. The sequence goes on from PVIC010009580.1 coordinate 7,745, forward strand.
TGTGGGCTTTTCAAGGGCTGTCCCTAAACTATCTACCTACCACATGTCTGACTAGCTTTCCTACCTATAATACAAGGACACCTGGTATTTGAGAGAGGCTGTTTTTGGTAGACCAGTTAACTGAAAAGGGAGATTAATTGTCAGTCTTCATTCTTCTGTCCGAAAGTTCCAACCAGATGATCCCAGGACTGTCTGCTTTTCATCATTCAGCCTGAGTTTCACTATTTTCTCTTCAACAAAGCCTCCCTTGACCACTCTAAATTGTTGCTCCTCTTTCCATGCTGGTACCAGATCTTGGTCCTGAATTTTGCATTTGTGGCCTTGCAGTGATCTGTCTGATGCCTCAGTGTTCTTATTGTTCTTATTTCTTTCTCCTTGCAGAATATAATCTGTGCTGCACCACTGTATTTCTGCTGCCCACTAAACACCTGGGGGATGGGAGAAATTAAGGGTTACTTATTTCATCAAGAAGTAAGAACAAATAAAGACATCCTAGAGATATTATGAGAGAAACCAGACAGGAGTCTCTAATAGGCTGTAGTAGTAAAGGAATGTGAGTGCTGGGGTTGGGGGCCTGAAGGGGTATTTTCACAGATGAGGTCTGCAAGAAAAAGAAAACACATGTATCAACATCAGCAAGAGCCCCAGTAGCAAACATCTTTATGCCTTGGCCCTTATATAGGCTACTGCACAGCCTTACATCATCGTCTCCTGATATAACCGTGTAATGCACGCACCCTGCCTATACTGAGTCATGTTTACATAAATGTGTCCCATTATGCTAGATGGCAGGATCATATCTTTATGGGTTCTCAGGTGCTCCAGGCTTTGAATCAAGCCACAGTGGTTCCCTACAGAGAGAGAGAAGCCATGGAATTTCTCCTTTACTCTTGAGAAATCACATTTGGGACAGACTGTAACAAATGGCAGATTAACAAGAGTAAAGGGAGCAAGAAGAGCACCCTGCATGGTGCACTTATGTGGGAGGAACCTCAGGGAAAGTTCACACAAAGCAGTGCCATAGAATTCTGGCGTCTTCTACAAAGAACCATACATTTCTATTCTTTCTTTTTTTTGGGGGGGGTACCAGAGATGAAACTCAGAACCATGTGTGGTGCCACTGAGCTAAATCCCCAGCCCCCGGGGATAGTGATAGATTTCAAAGAACCAACGGGATGGGTAAAATACCTTGAGTGTCTAAGAGTAGCAACTGGGAAAGACGCAAACACGGGGCAAATGGTTGTGAATTAGTACAGTTGGTTAATGTAAGTACCTCTGGAATCAACTCAAGCCTGGTGGGGTTTTCAAGTTATCTTCAGTAGTTTACTCCTGTTTCCCTGGCACAGAGGCAAGATACCTTTTGTTTAGTAAATCAGCAACCTGCCTTCAGAGGGAGAGTACAGTGCTGTCTTGAGTCTGTTTCTGTGAATTGCTTTCAGCTCCACAATCCAGTATATTTTGTGGAAGACTATTATGGTCTCCCCCAAAGAGACTTGGGCTTCTTCCTTCCTTCCTTCCTTCCTTCCTTCCTTCCTTCCTTCCTTCCTTCCTTCCTTCCTTCCTTCCTTCCTTCCTTCTTTCCTTCTTCCTTCCCTCTCTTCCTTCCTTTCTTCTTTCTCTTTCTTTCTTTCTTTCTTTCTTTCTTTCTTTCTTTCTTTCTTTCTTTCTTTCTTTCTTTCTTTCTTTCTTTCTTTCTTTCTTTCTTTCTTTCTTTCTTTCTTTCTTTCTTTCTTCCCCAGGATCGAACCCAGACCCTCATGCATCCAAGGTTGGCATGGTACCACTTGAGCTAAATCCCCAGCCCCCAGGCTACTTTTTAACCTTACTTACTTGGTAGCAAGAGAAGGGGTATGTGAGATGAGTAAGTGAATGATGAATATGTGAATCACCATGTGTATTATAGGAAGGAAACTATCATCGCAAAGTTGACCAAAGTGTGAGAGCTCTGCTCTGGACCAACAGTTCGATGTGGGGCACATACGATGCTCCAGCATCTCTCAGCTGGGTGAGGAAAACAAACAGAAAAGACAGTTGAGACACAAGTCTTTTGCTACCTTCCCACTGTGTTTCTACTTTTGGCCTTGCCAGGGAAGCCACTAGAGTCCACTTGAAGGAACTGTGTTCCCTGAGCAGTGGGCCTGAAAAGCTGCTGGCTTCTGAAACATCTCACTCTTCCTGATTCAGTGCTGCAGCCTGATGAAAGCCCTCTTGTCCCCAGCAAGCACCTTCCAAAAATAAAACATAGAACAGCTCTAGTGGGGAGGTTGGGGGGGGGTGGTAAATGCTCCACTATCCTGTGAGGCAAGGAAGAAAACACTGTCAAGTCATGGATAAATGAAAAGACAGACTTGTTTTGTTTTTTCCTCAGGGGAGACCTGACAGATGAACCTGTCTGTTTTCTCTCTGCTAAACAGTCAAGCTGTTTCCAGGGAAACAATAAATCCTGCTCCCTCCTGCAGGAGCCTGAACTTCACAAAACTAGTTCAGAGATTTCTTTAACACTTTTCCTGGAGTGGTTTGGTTTTTTAGTTGACATTATGAACGTTCCTTAAATATTTAGAAGAAATAAGAGTCTGCCATATAGACCCAAGGTTCCCTGGCATGGCAGCAAAGTCAGTAAAGTCTTTTTTATTCTATTGCACAAGATGGAAATGAAATCCTGCAGGGACAAACCGCACGAGCAGTGGCAGAGCCTGGGACAGCGGCGTGACAGGTGGAGGGGGCTGGGCATGGCTGGAAAGGGCACAAGGAACCTCTGCAAAGAAGGCAAGTCCTTGACCTTCACAGGAGCATGTTCCTTTGCCGACGCTCACTGAACGGTTCTCTAAAGGTTTGCGCTTTTTCCTGCTCTGATCTGTGTCACAAAAATTATAGAACAGATAAATACCATACTCAAATCGATGTTCAAGTAGGTCGGAGTAGTCAGGTATGAGAAGTGCTGCTAGCTGTCATTCACTGAAATGAGCCATAAAAGTGAGATCGGCAAACTGCCAGGTTTTTCACCCCAGCCCTCTGGGAGGCTGAGACAGGAGGATCACAATTTGAAGCTCACACTGGACAACTTAGTGAGTCCCTGTCCTAAGGAAAAAATTAAAAAAAGGGTTGAGGAGGTAACTCAATGCAGTGACCCTGATTCAGTCCTTCCTACATATGCATACATACACACACACGTATACACACACACATGCACACATACAAACTGGCTAAGACTTGGAAGCTTTTGAATATAAAGACACGAATGCCTTAAATGAAAAGCATTGAGTTCTTTTTCAGGAAAAGCCTCCAGAGTCCACTCAAGGATGGCTCAAGAAAGCTTTTCAAGAATGAACATGTTCTCAAGAAGTCAGCTCAGCTGGTCAATGACCTTGTGCCATCAGAAACTCAAAACCCCTTGCACAGATAACTGTCCATGCGCTGGTGAAGAAGCGTGACCATCATCACACCTGTAAGAGATGTGGACACTCACACATCTCACCATCCGGTCAGCAACCCGCTTCTCCCCTTCCTCTAAATTTCTGTTATAATGTCAGTCAAGGAGGACAATTTGAGCTGGTACCTCCCAGCCTCCTTGCAGCTTGGCCATTCAACAAAGCTTTTTTAAAATTTTGCAACAGCCAAATGCCACAGAACTGGCTTCTATGCACATCTGGTATGAGATCTTCCTGGGTATCAACAGGAGGCTCGCTGATACATGTGTGCATGTGTATGCGATAGGGGTGTGTGTGTGTGTGTGTGTGTGTGTGTGTGTGTGTGAGATAAACAGAGGAGGTCAAATCATGGCAGTGTCATGGGTGGCTGTGTCTGAGAGTCTCTACAGTGTTTCACCAATAATATAATCAGTCTTTCTGTGTTAGAACACCTTCAAGTGAAATACTGGGGAAATGAATGAGTTAGTGTTGTGTCCAGTGACTAGTTCTTGTTACAGTCTCTTTTCTTCTTAGAGATGCAAAACACAATCATGACAGGCTTCCCTGCTTGACGGGTTTGATTTAGATCCACTCAAAGGCTCGCAGAGGTGGGTTCCTTGGCTCTGAGCACCTGGATGGAGCCACGACGTGAGCCCTGGCCTGATCTCTTTACGTCAGAACAATGACTGGCCAAGCAGCTAGCCAGGCGAGAGTCCACACAGACTCCCAGAAATACGTTCAGATAGTGTGCAGCTGCCACCCACCTTCTAAAACCCTCCAGTGAGTGGAGGGGGGGAAGGGAGGGACGGTTTCTGGGCTTGCAACCTGTGTCGGCGGCCTAGACTTATTGCACCCTGCTCTAAAGGTGGTCCTCCCTGTTCAACTTTGCTCTTGTTCTTGGAAACCGTTAACCATTTTGCTTCCGGACTGGTGTTGCGTAATAGAGACACCAGAGAATGCACGAGCAGAAGAGGCCTGCTGAGTGCTTCATGCGCATTAAGGCTCAATCTTTTTTTTTTTTTTTTTTTTTTTTGCTTTTTGAGAAAGGGTCTGGCTTTGTAGTTCAGGCTGGCCCTGAGCTCACTATGGTGCCCAGGCAAGCCACCACGAACTCAGCAATCCTCCTGCCTCTGCCTCCCGAGTGCTGGGATTACAGGCGTGAGCCACCATGTCCAGCATTGTGGTATGCGGTGTTGATTGTTGGTGGGCGTGTCTTCACGCTCAGCATTATATGTGGTTACCGGGGATCGAACTCAGGACCTTGCGCTGGCGAGGCAGGCGCCGGAACCACTGAGCTAACCCTCCAGCCCAAGGCTCAATCTTTTAAAGCAGCTGGCAGCTTGTGTATCAAACAGTAGCCTGGTGCTCGGCTGAGGCAGCCCTGGGCATGGCTGGGTTCTCAGGACACAGGTTGGGCACTGGCAGTGGTGACTGCAGGAGTGGCAGCAGAGGCAGAGGAGAGAAGGCCAGAGAAGGGCTCCTTCCAGCCCCGGATGGGAACCAGGACCTCAAGCCGTGCAGCCCATCAGCAGATTATCACCAAGGAAAAGCATCCATGTTGCTGTAAGGCATTTCTAGGACTTACGGTAGTTTCTAAAATTTAGAAGTCAGTTGTCAAAACCGTTGCACCGTTGCACAGCAAATCATGGCTCTCCTAATTAGAAATAAACATTAAATCTAAAGATTATATAATAAATGGGGGGATCCCATTTTTCATGAGGCTTCTGCTAAATCAACGTTTGTGTTATTTTTCCTGTCATTGCTGAGACAAACTATGTGACATCCAAACTGAAGGAGGAGAGGTTTAGTTCGTTTACAGTTTGTAGAGATTTCAGTCCGTAATAGACTGGTTCTAAGGCAGGGAGGCCTGCGACAGGGGCATTGCTGAGGAGAAATAGTTCACAGAGGGTAAAATGGAGCAAGGCAAGCAGGAGTCAGCACAAGCCTCTCTGGGCCCCTTATAATTTATCCAGGCTACCCACTCTTAATCCTAGTGCCTTAATCCTACCATGCACCATCAGTCAGTCCCAGCGTTACACCCTCTAGATCCAGCCACCTCTGAAGAGCCCCATCTATTACAGCAAGAGGTTTGGGGAGAATGTCTAGGCACAAGCCACAACAGGATGAACACAGAAAACAAGTTCAAAATGAGCATTTCCTTATAATTAAAGATACTTTTAATTATAGAATGTACAAACAGAATGAACAAGCAGATATTATAATTAGGTATAATTCATAAAGCACTCTGAGGCTTCCTGTGTGAGCTTCACGAGTTACAGGGAATGTCACAAGAAATTTAAAATACTATCCTATATTCCTTTACAGGTGAATTCAGAATTATATAAAATTAATTTGTGGGGTGGGTGAGGCTTTTTTTAGAAAGCTTATTCTATAGTAATCATTAGCTCAAGATGGACAAAATTTATGTTTTGAAGTCATTTATCAGGGACATATCCTAGTGTTGACTAAACCAATCAGACTCTTTTAATAGCATTAGTGAAGTTTTCATTACCATGAAGCTCCTTGTCAAATTGTAACAATGAGAAAAAATTATTTTAAGCCTTGCATTTGTCAAAATTGCTTTCAAGCATATGAATTGAAAATAAGCTGTAACGGCATAAATTTTGATGAAAGAAGAGAGATAATCTTAAGGTCAATTAAGGTCTTATTTATTAAATGATGCAACAAATCAAAATATTACATCATTATGTATACATACATAACAGTGCGTATAATATCTATTGTATATAACATATAGAGCACTGCACATAACACTTATAATATTATATATGTATATACTTATATATACATATACACACACACACACACACACACACACACACATATATATATATATATATATATATGATTTGTTGCTTTTGTGTACCACTCCTTACTAATGGTGATTTTCTTCTGTCAGCTTGCTGTCCAATTATATGACAAATCATTACTCTGGACATGTCTGTGTCTGGGAGGATACTTCTGGGTGCAGCTCTCACTTGAATCAGTGGCTGGGGGAAGCCGATGGCCCTCCCCAGTGTGGACAACCATCACTCAGACTGCTGAGGGTCTGGATAGAACAGAAAGACTGAGTAAGAGAGAGTTTGCTTTCTCTGCTGAGCTGATCCTGGGCTGGCACTTGTTGTCATTAATCACAGTTAATGTCAACTTGGCTTGGACAAGAACTGCCCAGCTAATTGCTAAATCCTGGGATGATTCCCACATAGGCTTACAGACTGAAGGAGGGGAGGAAACCCACACACATGTGGGTGAAGCCAACAAACGGGTCTGTAATTTGGACACAGTAAAAAGGGACACTGGTCTCCAGTTTCCTCAGTGTTCTAGCACTTACTGGAAGACTTACTGCTAATACTACAGTGAGTTCCAGACCTTCAATTTTCAACTGCTTCTGGATTCCCCCAGCTGTCAAGGGTCGAAAGTCATCTTGGGATCTCTCGCCCCTACTCCCACAGACAGCAACTGCGCCTTGTACCATGCAAGCCTCCCTAATAAATCTCTCTGTATAATTATATTTCATACTGAATTGGTTCCTCTAGAGAACCCTGATTAGGGCAGCACCTAGTCTTCTCCTGTCTTTGGGCTAAAACTCAGACAGGAATTTAAACTTTTCTGAGTTTCTAGCTGTCAACTGCAGATCTCAGAAGTTTTCAGTCACCATAATTGTGTTAGCTAATTTCATATGTATGTATGTATGTATATGTATCTATCTGTGTATCTATTTCTTTCTATCATCTACATCTACATCTAATCTATTTGTTCTATTTCACTGATTAATCATCCCTCTTTAAGATTCTTTTCTTTTTGGCTGGGTAGTAGGATCTAGCCCATACTAGGCAAATACTTTGTCACTGAGCTACACTTTACTCCTCTCTTAAGGTTTTTTTTTTTTTGTTTTTGAGACAGGGTCTCGCTTTGTAGTTCAGGCTGGTTCTGAGCTCACTATGTAGCCCAGGCAAGCCTTGAACTCAGCAATCCTCCTGCCTCTGCCTCCCGAGTGCTGCGATGACAGGCGTGAGCCACCGCGCCCGGCACTGTGGTAGGTGGTACTGATTGCTGGTGGGCGTGAGTCACCACGCCAGACATTTTGGGAGACGTCTATGCTGAGCCATAAGACTCTTCTCTACAGATGGGAAATAATCCATTGCAGAGAACACACTATGCTAGTTTCAGATGTAGCTTTGGGATAAAATATCACTGAGTGTTATTTCAAAGGATTTCCTGCACTGAATCATCTCAACATGGGCAGAGATTGTGGGCAACACCTTCCACCAAAGGCAGTAAGTACTGGCCTCAAATTTATTATTTTTCCCTAAATAGCATTTATTACTTTCTGCCAGAGCTATTGCATCCCATTTTTCTTCAAAATCAGACCTTTCTGTTTTCCAAATTCACAAGCACTATGGGCCGGTTCCTCTCACACAGAGCTTACTCCTTCAAAGCTGCATGGCGGGGGTGGGGGTCCACTGCACCCCACTATTACCAGAGGCTCCCTGGCAGAACCTTATAAAGAAGCAGATGGTTCACCCTCAACGTCCTTGATGGGCTGCCTTTACCCATGCTACACCCGGTCTGCGCAGGAATCCAAGGATCCATCAGCACAGGTGTGGGGAGGGTCCAGGCTCTTGGGTGAGGCGCAGCTCTCAGTGGCCAGCAATATCCGCATCACCATCCAAGAGGATGCGAGAAGCTTGCTATCCTCACATCCCCCTTCTCTCTACCTGGGTAATCCTCAGAGCTAATGAGTCTATTTTATGGGGTAGGGATTTGGCCTGTCTACCAGACAGGGCCTGACTAGCCAGCCTTTTGGTCTGCGTAGTGGTTCTCAAAATATGCTTCTACAGACCAACATTATAGGCATCTGGTGCTGGTTAGAGAGGCGAATCCTCGGCTTTGCTCAGGCCTGCTGAGGCAGGACTCTGTAGGTAGTCCCCTACAAGAGTGTTTAGTAAGGCTTCTAGGTGACCCTGCGCCACAGTGATGTGGGACAACGTATGCCTTCTTAGCAGGACTCAGGTGTCAGGTCTGTATCGGTCAAAACCGTTTTCCCTGACAACCGAGACGCCACTCACTGGTTTCTCTAACCTTTTCCAAGATGGTGGGATCAGGCTTCTTTGAGAGCCCAGGGACTCAGAGGAAGCTCTACCACCACCAAGACACCCTTACGCCTAGCAGAGGTATGTTGAATTATCCGTCATGTTTATCCAAAATGGTGGCATGGATCCATGGGAGAGTCCTATGCCAATGCGTAGTACAGACTAGGGACAGAGGGCATGGGTTTAGTCTGACAATCCATACATAGCTCCCTTGTGAGGGTTTCCTGCACGGGCCTCTGAGACATGCTGCAGATCTCATTGATGTGACTATCTGATGTGTCTGCCAGCCTCAGCAGGGCCCTTCCTAACAGCTCTCTAAGCATTGGTGGTCACGTTACTCTGTCTAGTGATGTCCTGTGCGGAAGGAAGGGCACACTAGGACTCTCAGTTCATGGTTCTCTTTTCATTTCTCCTTCCATTTTCAGGCCCTGGGGAACTTGAAATATCCTCCCTCCAGAGAACAGTCAAATCATGATGTGTATATATAATGTACCAATAAAGACTGAAATTTATTTTTTTAAATAATTTTGTAAACAGGCAAAGTTCTGTCTGAAGAGTCACATTGATGAAGTGGCCAGATGGTGCCTCCAGGACATGGGGGAAGCGGACCTAGGGATGTTCAGAGGCTCCTCGTTCAAACTGAACACCAAGACACAGAAACTACTGTCATAGAGGCTATAGCCTCTGATGTGACAGATTTATCAAAAAGGTACCCCAATAGATATCGCTGTATGCAAGTCATGGGAACTTCTAGGAGACTGCAAAGCGATGAGCTTCACGTGCTTCTCGTGGACTGGCTGAAAACTGACTGTGACTTGAGGTTCTAGCACCTACGGTGAGGTCCAGCCACCTCAGCTGCATCCCTCTCTGGGGCCCCCCCACTCCTGCTATCTAAAGAGCATAGAGCGGCTCATGACCAGCGAGGCTGGCTTACTCTAAGGGGATAAGCTCAGTTTGGCCAGGTTTGTAGCTTTAAACCCTTCCTCTAGTGGCTTCCAGGCCTCTTGCATTTCTAGTCAGAAGGATTATCGTGCTGAAGAGGGCTGGAGGAGCGAGCCCTGACGACCAGTCCATCCCTTGGAGGGCGGGGACCTCAGTGTCCATGGCTCTTCAAGCACAGCCTTGCTCTTTACCTTGTTCTATAATGATGGCACCGTGGGCCACGGTGTCACCAGCTGTGCGGTGCATCTCACAGCCTTTCTTTCCTTTACCCAAGTCCACCAGAATCGCTGGAGCTCTGTAGAAGTCAGCCTCGCCTCTTGTTTTCTAGTATTCCTGTGCCCTAAGCACTCCACCGTCTGACTTCTCTTCCCCAAGTCCTACCCACAGGAGCATCTCAAGCCTTCAGTAAGTGACACCACTGGAAGGACTGTCTCCCCATCACATCACATGATGTGTGCTTGAGTCTTTCAACCACTTCTGCCAATGTGCTCGATAACGGCTCTCGCTCAACCTTCATCGTGCGATTATAAGCCCTTCTGTCCTTATATGTGCTTGTAGACTCACGTGGAAATGGGTCCCTGACATGCTGGTGTAGCCCCAACTGCCTGATGAGCTGTGGAACCTTCTTCCCCTCACACAGCGGCTGTAGTACGGACCTCACATTGCAGCCCCTGACCCAATCCTAAGGGTAAATCCTCATCATTGCGCTCTGGTGACATCAGTATCAATTTCCCTGGCTATGTAGACACCTGGTTTCTGGACACTCTCTTCTTAGCTCCTAGAATTCCATAGTATATGTATATATTCCATAGTATATTCCATAGATCCCTCAATCTCTCTCAGTTTCACACCGAACAAGAAAAGCAGCTCCCCCCCACACACACACACACATGCTCCACTAGCATAAGTGAGCACCAGGCTCAGGGTCTTCAGGTGGAGAAAGCCCATGTGAGTTGGCATGGATTAGTTCAGATGTAATTACCTTCTTACACTTTCCAGATTAACTTTGTTCAGCATGTTCCATTCATTTTTGTGCAAATTGTGTTTATCTTTCCCATCCTCAAAGTGTTCTTCCCAGAGGGCCACAGCTGCCATTCTCTTTGGTGTGAATACCCAAGTGTGTGTGTGTGTGTGTGTGTGTGTGTGTGTGTGTCCACGCAATCCCTAAATACACATTCAGTACTAGGAGACAGGTGCTCAATCATGAAACCAAAAAGATCAGTGCATCCTCCAGGCAGGGTCACTGAACTCTGGCTAAGATTTCCAAGTGGCTTGTGACAAGCCTGATGTATCTCTGCCTGGAGGGCGCAGCAGAGGCTGTGCCCTGCTGGCATTTCCACCTCTGAGGGCATGAAGGAGAGGCACAGAACAGTACCAGTTGGCTCACTGCCTGCCTGATTAATGAGGCGTTCCAGCCTGATGAATTAACACGACTCAGAACAGCAAGGTGACCAAAGACATGTCTGTAGGAGAGTTGCTCTTTAATAACAATGAAACAAGAGGAATTTAACACATTACAAACGAGGCGCTGAACCACAAAGGCTGGAGCACAGTTCTATGACTCCCCTACTGGGAATCTGCAGGAACCCCTGCAGGGTGAGGGGGTGGGATGAGGGGTTCCAATCATCCCTCTTACCATCAGGACCTCTGACTTCCTGCCATGACTTAGCCAGGCCTTGCCACCTGTCAGAGTTTCTCAGCAAATCAAAACCTTCATGTTGTAAATGGTACTTAGAGGAAATGGATGCTTTTAGGTCTAGGTGAAACCTTTACCTAGTAGAGTCTCTGGGTAAAGCTATAAAGTATAGCTTTCTCCGTGGAGAAAGGGAAGGCAGTCCCACCTTCCCGGGGCCTGGAAAGCAGCCTCAAAGACAAAATAAGCATAAGAAGTGGTGTGCTTGCACATGCACGCACACACTCATGCAGTTGTATGTGGATGCATATGTGTATTATGTGTACACATGCATGTGTGTTCGTAAGTATGTGCATGTGTATGTGCTTACATGTGTATGTGCATTTTGGAATCAAATTGTGTCAGCCACAAGGCTTACTGAATGGAGAACACACGCCCCATTCAGAGACCTCTGTTTTACAGTACAGAAAACTAAAAACAATGGAAAATATCCAGAAGGTGATTCCTTCTGGGGGCTCCGGACGAACTGTTTGTTCGTTTAAGTCCTCTCCAGGGGCACAGGGCATTGTGTCCCTGCTGTCTCTGACTGGAATGTGCTCTCTTTTAAATATCAGAATGTGTGGGGGATGCCTGTCTAACCAGGAGGTTTGCTCCTTCCTGTGTGAGGCCAGTGGGGACAGGGAGATGCGATACAAGGAAGAGCTCCTTTCCTGTACCCCTGCCGGGCAGACAGCCTGGGCCCGAAGAGCCGCACCGGTAGTTCTGCCCTACTTCTATGCCACGGGGTCTGGAAATTTTGTGGTTTCAGTTGAACTGACCAACACTAAATCCGCGTATGATTAATTAACTATGTTAATCGGTAGCATGTCCTAGCAATTCAGGGGACTCTATTAATTGAATGTACTATTTAAAAAAAAAATGACTGGGCCCATAGAAGTTCTAGTCCACATTTTTTGGGCACGAAGTAGAATTTCCAAAACTCAACAGAGGACTGATTTATAGCATCTTGCAATCTGCTTCCAAGCGTACATTACTCACCCTGAAGTGGAAGTTCACAAAGTAGGAAATAAAATTCTGATTTAATGCTTCTGAATAAAACATTTGTCCCGTACCCTTGAGAAGAAGTTCTGAGTCGGCAAGCCCAAGGTTCCCGTCTTCCATGTTCGCTGTGCTGTGCCAGCGGGGCCCAGGGCGACAGCCTGTGCCCCAGCCCCCAAGTGGGCGGCTCCGCAGGGAGGCCCAGGGGCACCGAGAGCCTTGCTGGTCCCTGCAGCGTCTCCGGCATGCTCCTTGCCTGACTGTATCTGGTAAGAAGAAGCTATTGGCAGAGTGCTGCTCTTCTGTTTGCACTTCCAAAGCCGTGGACGCATTATCCTTCGAGACTTGGTCGGAAATGATGGCTGACGTGCGTCTGTGAAGAAGCCCGGACTTCTCCACAGAGGCAGCCATGTTTACGGCCCGTCGGATTTCACAGAAACTCACATCCACCTGCAGGGGGCTGGGAGGTGGCAGAGGCCCGGCGAGGGCTTTGCAAAGTAGGTTCCAAACTTCCACGCCCCGCTCCTGGTGAACTGTACATACGCACAACACCATGCTCTGGCCGAACTTGCACAATGATTTAACTACAGTCCGTTTACACAACTGAGCAAGCGCTCTCATTAACCCTGGCTCTCCCCTCCTCTCCGGTGGCGCCCGACCTGCCCTCACGTGGGCCAGACCTGCACAGGAACTAGGTGTGTGCACAGTGGTTATTACTTCCATGAGGACCGGATAGATGATTCTGTGATGCCAGGAGGTGCTCTCTTCTCCATGGAACACCCTTTAGTCAGTCATGTGCATCTCATGAGTAATTGACTTCTTTTTTTTTTTTTTTTTTTTTTTGAGACAGGGTCTCGCTTTGTAGTTCAGGCTGGCCCTGAGCTCACTATGGAGCCCAGGCAAGCCTCAAACTCAGCAATCCTCCTGTCTCTGCCTCCCGAGTGCTGGGATGACAGGCATGAGCCACCACGCCCAGCACTGTGGTATGTGGTATTGATGGCTGGTGGGCGTGAGTCTCCACACCCAGCACTGTATGTGGTTTCCGGGGATCGAACCCAGGACCTTGCGCTTGTGAGGCAGGCGCCAGAACCACTGAGCTAACCCTCCGGCCCCATTGACTTGTTTCTTAATATCATTTTTATCCCCCCCCCCAATATTTCTCACAGGTCCCAAGGCTTTGTAACCTCTTGCCATCATAACTATTGCTCAGAAAAGAGCCCCAAAAGCTCCAGGGCAGAGGAAGAAGGGGTGAAAGGGGGGCTGAAAAGCAAAGGTGACTTGGTGGGTTTGATGCAGGGGAGCAAAGCTTAGCTCCCCACCTAAAGCACGAGATCGTGTTCTCTAAAAATCAAAGAATGAATTTTAGGAATGACAGAGGTTTAAGTAGAAAAATTTTATTGAGAAAGAAAGTTTCTGCCTAAGAGAGGCAGAAGAGGGAACCCGGAAAGGTGGGTAGCCCACCTACCTCATTTCTCAGAGGGCTTTTATGGAGTAAAGCCACGAGGTGAGGTGGGTCCGAAGTGGGACAAAATGACTGTCAACCAGTAACATTAGAAACGCAGTAGTTTAGGCTGGGCGTGGTGGCTCACGCCTGTCATCCCAGCACTCGGGAGGCAGAGGCAGGAGGATTGCTGAGTTCCAGGCTTGCCTGGACACCATAGTGAGCTGAGGGCCAGCCTGAACTACAAAGCGAGACCCTGTCTCAAAAAAAAAAAAAAAGAAAAGAAAAGAAATACAGTAGTTTAGGTAACATAGGTACAATGAGAAAACACATAAAATAGACAAAACCATGATCAACCGACACGATTACAAGTATAATTGCTCAGGAAATAGTGATTAAGTGTGGATCCAGTGAGAAATCAAGTCCCATAACAATGGAACAGGAACTTTTCACTGAGACTCTTTTCTGAGGAGGAGGGTTAAAGTCCTAGCCTTCCACCCCGGGAGGTTAGCAATGCTGTTGTTTATCTTAGGGAGGTAGGCAGCCTCTTTAGAACTCTGGGGTTGCCTATTTAGAATATCAATCACAGCTGTTTATTTTACATGGGTGGGGTAGTTTTTTTTCCCTCTGGCAACTCAGTCTAGTATCTTTTTTTTTTTTTAACCTATAATAGGTTCTTCTGTACCAATAGCACATGCGATGTCTTCTACGCTGCTTGGGTGGAAAAGTGAGGTGTCCAGATGCTCCTGCTGCGTTAGGCTCAGGTCAGAGCACTCAGAGTGGCATATCATACTCGGCCATGGTTGTCAGGCCCACAAATAGCAACAACAACAACAGCAACACATTTAGAGCTCACAGCCTCAAATGACCACAGAAGACTTGCGCAGTGTTGAGGACTACAGAGAACAGGTTGACAAGAGGGTGGGAGCCCCCTCTTGTTTGTCCTTTTAAAATTCTTTTTCCTCTTTGCAGTTCAGTTTAGAGGACATTTTTACCAACCTATTTTAAAACTTGTGGATCCCTCTCTCCGTTTTATCTGGTTTACTGATCTGTCTATCACAATTCTTCCTTAGTGCTGTCGAGTAGCATTCGTGCCTTCCAGCACCTTCCACTTGACTGCAGCAGCGGGGCGCAAGTTCTCGGTGTCTTGAACCAAGTATTGCACGAGACACACAGAAAAGGCCGGGAAAGTGTACGTTTACTGAGGAAAGGAAATGAGTACGTTCTGTAGAATGAGAGCAGCCCAGAGGGTAGAGGAAAAATATCTTCCACTTCTGCTCAGAGACCAAGTCCTTCCGGAAGGCCTGTCCTGGGATGTTTGACAGAATGTACTTTGTTACAGTCGGATCCACGAGTCCGAGCCCTAAGGATGACTAGACAATGAGTTCATCCATGGCGGAAGGTTACTTTTGGACACTTTGAGGTGATTCGGCGCCTGTGCTGATTTAAAGATCTCCCCCAAGAAGTGATGATGGGCTACTTCTTACACGGCAGCTATTGTTTGGGGTTAGGCGGGTTTCTGCGCAGGATGAGGAGACTTACTGATCGGTGAGGGGGTGATCCTCAGCATGTGATTTAAACAGGCTTCCCCTGACCCGTGTTAACTGCTACTGTAGGGCCATCTCTTTGAGTACATTATCTATCTGCTCTTATTTGTTTTCTATGTTAGCCCTTAACTAATAATCGTAGTTATTCACAGCTGTCTCTCATAATTATAAAACTGAGTATCTGGGTGTGGCCCTGATGCTTGTATTTCTCTCTGCACGGCGCTCATTAAAAGACAGATTTCATCATTGGTCCTGGGGTGCTTCCGTGCTTCTATCTTCTGTTCTCACACAGACAGGGGTCAGGGGCAGAAGAGTGGATTACAGCCATGTGAAGTGAGAAATGCAGACGCTCTTTAAAGGAGGGTATTCGAGGAGACTCAACATTCCTGGGGAACTGAAAACAAGGACAGCAGGGGAATCTGGGTCTTACAGCTCCAGAAAATGTTACACATAGCCACCCGAGAGAGTAAGACCTGTTTACATGACTTCTATGATGCAGTACGTCAAATCCTGATGTTAACAAAAGAGACCAAGACGTGAGCTGGAAAAGGCAATGTAGATAAACAAGAGAATACAGCAGGAGACATATTGGAAGTTATAATGGCCAACATATAGTATTTTCACAAGTAGAAATAAATAATTAGAATAGTTCTATATGTATTAAAATCAATCCATAACCTTTACTTTTAATTGATTTTATTAGTGCATTCTATACATACCTATGACCACCAAGTTGAGAATTTGTACCTGTATGTACCACATCTTGATTCTCTTTTTTCTGCTTTCCCCTGCCCTCCCTACAACCCCCCATTCCCTTTTATACATAAGCTTTGTTTCCTTTTTTACCATCAAATATTTTCCTTCCCTTCTTTAAAAATTGAAAGCACCAAAGAAGGGCCAACAGCACACGAGGATGTAACCATTGTGTACTGCGCTGTGTGCCCCACACATAAGAAAAAAGTGGAAAACTAGTCACACATGGTGACGAAGCAGGATTTATTCCAGTCATGCAAAGCTGTTTTAGCATTTGGAAGAAACTTACCACATCAACAGGCCGAAGGAAGGAGAAAGCTGATAAATGCAAAAATGTACAATTATTGCCAACTTCCTATGAATCTGTAAGAATTTCAAAATATAAAATTCCAAAAAATAAAGACTCAGAGAAAACCACAAAAGAACAAAAAAGTGAAAAAAACTGAATAAAAGCGACACAAGTATATACAAGTAGGACCCAACATAGAGATAGTAAAGTTCCTTGATGTAGAAACCAAAGCAAGGGGAACCGTAAAGAGCACAATTTAAGAAATTGTACTTTAAATTGATTTGAATGTATCTTTTGAAATATAATCTGCAAACACTGACTCATAATTATCAATATAAAAATATGTTCTAATAAAACAACTGAACTTTGAGAATACCTAGACACAAAAATTCTGAGAAGTGTGAGATGATTAATCAGGCGACGCTTAGGCTGAGTGACAGCCGTGCCAGAAGTGCTGACTGACATACTAAGTGCTTCCGGAAGGAGAAAACAGACTGTCAGTCAACCTGTCGGACTCCAGGGAGTGTTTCCTCTGAGATTCTTTCCTGAGGGTGTTGGCGAGTGCTAAGAGATGTTACCCAGTGAGATCACTGTGTCTAGGTGAAAGTGAGTGATTAAAAACACGAGGGCCGGCGTGGTGGCTCACGCCTGTCATCCCAGCACTTGGGAGGCAGAGGCAGGAGGATTGCTGAGTTCCAGGTTTGTCTGGGCTACATAGTGAGCTCAGGGCCAGCCTGAACTACAAAGCGAGACCCTGTCTCAAAAAAAAAAAAAAAATACGAGGGACTGTGATATGACAATGTGGACCCAGTAGGGGATTTAAACAGTATGGAAAATGGAGATATACATTTTAAATAATTTTTTTCCAGTGATTAAAATGAGTAGTGGGAGGCTGGATGAGGTGGTACATTCCTGTAATCTCAGCCCTCAGGATGCTGAGGCAGGAGGATCACCGAGAGTTCAAGGCAACCAAGAACAAATAAGATAAAAAAATAAAAACAGGAGTGGTAGAATTAACATTGCCATTCTGAGTTTATTTATGTGCGATGTGGAATAAACATAATGATTATGAATTATCCTAAGTCTATTATCCCCTGTGACTATTATCCCAAGGTTTCAGTGCAAAGGAGCTGGGATGTGTTCCAGAGGTCTGGCGCTTGCCTAACATGTGTGAGGCTCTGGGTTGGATCCCCTCAAACTGGAAGCTGGGAGGATTGAGTATTGAAGAAGAGAAACACTGACATAACATTGCAAAGGTTTTAGGAGCGAGGAGAGGAATTATCCAAGGGAATTAAGATGGGCTGTGTACATGCGCACGCCCCTGTGACGAACGTGGCCACTGCGTGCTGTGAACGCATGCTAACGAAGAGTGTCAGCCCTGACTTGGAGTCAGCAGCACCAGTGTAGACTCACAATTTACTTTAGCTCAGTCACGTGAACGATAGATTAAATTTTGAAATATGTTTAACACCTCGAATTCCTGGTAATATCACAATACATTACTTCTCGAAATGACTCCTTGGGGATGGTAAGAAATCACTTTCCTGTGTAGAGAATTGGAAAATGGAAGAACCAGTTTTTATCTCTTCCTGCTTCTGCTTGAGCCGAGTGTTGCTGAGAATCAGCCAGCCTCGCAAGGTCACGCAAGTGTGTCCTCGTGAAATGGACCGGCGCAAGCTCTCAGGGCTCTGGCCTGTGTCCAGTCCCGCCTCCGGATCCGGCTGCCGCCTTTCAAGGAACAAAGCAGACAACGAAGCACATGGATCTGCATTTTGAGATTTAATCAAGGAAATCCAGGCTGTGGGAGACTCCAGGACAAGGGCCCTGGATCAATAAATCCATAAACTGTGAAAGATTGGAACTGGCCCTGGTGGCCGGGCATGGTGGTTCACGCCTGTAATCCCAGCACTCGGGAGGCAGAGGCAGGAGGATTGCTGAGTTCAAGGCTTGCCTGGGCTACATAGTGAGCTCAGAGCCAGCCTGAACTACAAAGTGAGACCCTGTCTCAAAAAAAAAAAAAAAAAAAGAACTGGCCCTGGTGGCATAAACTTGTAATACTAGCTCTTTGGGAGGCTAAGGCAGGAAGATGATAAATGTGAGTATTGTCTAGGCAAGTTAGTAAGACCTTGGCTCAAAATACAGCGCAATATGACACAATAGGATACAATAGGGTGAGATATAATACAATAGGATACAATACAATATAATACAATATATGATAAAAAGAAAGATTACAATAGAAGGTTTAGGAAACCAAAACAATTGATGAAATTGTCTAACCTCAGTGTCTAGAGATGTACATTTCAATGATAAAACTAGAAATAGACATAGTGGCACAATTCCTATCTGTCTGGAGGCGCCAATCCTCTCTTTTTAGCCAGCGAATGCCTGAGGGAGTTGGCTGGCACACCCTCTGCATCCCCCTTCGGTAACGCTGACTTGGCTTCTTGTAATTCAGTACCGACCAGCTATAGACTCTGTTTATATTTCCTGCCCTAGACCTGGAATCAGCCACGTCTCCAAAATCCCTGACCCCTGTGCCGTTTCAAGATCTCGGTCCCAGTCCCAGGGTCCTAGGACTTCCTGTCCACAGAAATAGGGTTTTTGTTTGTTTTTAGGATGAAATATATCGTAATTTTATACTAACAGCTTCACTGTAGGACTATACTTTTTTCAACATAATATTTTCTGGCTGCCTGATATTTCTTTTTATCCTTTGCTGAGTAATTTACAAAAATCAGTTTGGATGACCATGAGCTGTGCCTAGCAAAGAAAGAGCAGAGTATGGGGAATAAACTCAGACAGAATTGCACTCACTGGACTGCACTTTACTCACCGAAAGTAATCCCTCTATGTTTTGTTGGGAAGATTAAAATTAACCAGGAAAATAAATTCCTCCTGTGAGGGCATGCTGGATATCCAGCAGCTGGGCTTAATGGTTACACCTCATTACTGCTGGGACTCTGGTTTAGAACATTCATGAGGTTCTGTCTGGGACTAACTCCCTAGGACACAGACCATCTCAGTTAGCTTTGGCGTCTAATGTGATAAAACATAACTGCTCTTAGGTGACTTCTGAATTTGCTATTGCATTGACCTCAAAATTTGAGATGAATTATATGTTTTTAAAAGTGAATATGCATAATAATGTAAATATAATGTCACTGAGCTGAACATTTAAAAAGGGCTAAAATGAAATTTTTAATTATGTACATTTACTATGTTTAAATGCATACACACACACACACACA
Source organism: Thryonomys swinderianus (assembly GCA_004025085.1). Taxonomy (NCBI): domain Eukaryota; kingdom Metazoa; phylum Chordata; class Mammalia; order Rodentia; family Thryonomyidae; genus Thryonomys; species Thryonomys swinderianus. The sequence goes on from PVIC010009580.1 coordinate 27,160, forward strand.
CACACACACTCCAAAAAGACCAGAGAATGAGAAATGTTTTAAATCTTAACAATAAAAATAAATCTTAACAATAAAATGTTTTAAATCTTAACAAAAATAAATATTAACAATAAAATAAAACATAACTTGTATAGTTTTCTTTTTATAAAATGTAAATATAAATAATCTTTAGACCAAGTTAGAATGTCAAGGCTAAGAAGATAATAATAAACAGAAAGTTAAATTTTTAATGTGTAAGGCATTGGGATTTAATTTTTATTATTGCATTCAAAAATAACACCAGTCAACTTCTACTTTCATCTTTTTTCTGGCATAAAAGATGGCAACCCCCCCCCAAAATTTAAAGACCCAATTCAAAAATAGGCATCTGAAATGAACAGACACCTTTCATTTGAAGAAGTAAAAGCAGCTAAGAAACACATGAATAAATGTCCAACATCATTTGTTACTTGAGAGATGTAGATGAAAACAACTCTGAGATTTCATCTCACTCCACAAAGAATGGTTGCTATCTCAGTATTAGCCAGCAACAAATGTTGGCAAAGCTGCGGGGAGAAAGGAACCCTTCTCCGCTGTTGGTGGGAATATAGACTGGGGCAACCACTGTGGAGATCAGTGTGGAGATTCTTCAAAAAACTAGGATTAGAGGTCCCATTTGACCCTGCTGGGGATATACATGAAAGAATTAAAAGATTCATATGACAGCAACCTATATACACCCAAGTTTATGGCAGCTCAGTTTGTGATAGCTAAATCTTGGAAACAACTCAAATGCCCATCAACTCTAAACTGGACAAAGTTCTTTTTTTTTTTTTTTTTTGAGGCAGGATCTTGCTTTATAGTTCAGGCTGGCCCTGAGCTCATTGTGTAGATCAGGCAAGCCTTGAACTCAGCAATCTTCCTGCCTCTGCTTCCCAAATGCTGGGATTACAGGTGTGAACCATCATGCCCAGCACTGTGGTATATGGTACTGATTGCTGGTGGGTGTGAGTCACTTTGGAAAATATTCTATGTTGTTACCAGGGATTGAATCAGGGACCTTGCACTTACTAGGCAGGTACTGGAACCACTGAGCTAAATCTCCGGCCCCAAGGTGTGTGTGTGTATGTGTGTGTGTGCGTGTGTGTGTGTGTACGTGCGTGTGTGTTTTGTTTTTTGGGTTTTTTTTTTTTTGGCAGTACTGGGGATCAAACTCCAGCCCTTGTGCATTCAAGGTTGGCATGGTACCACTTGAGCTAAATTCCCAGCCCAAGATGTGATTTTTAAATAAAATGGAGTATTACTCTGCTATAAAGAATGATAAATTTGAGTCATTCATACTCAAATGGATGAACCTTGAGTACATACTCAAAAGTGAAATAAATAGGTCACAGATGAGTAAATACCATATTTTTTTCTCTGGTATGAGAAACTGGAAATGTAAATAAATCCTAGAACGTATGATAGTCACTGTAAAATAGAAAACATCGTAAGGGAAATGGAGGATAGGGGTAAATAACAAGGGGAAAGAAAAACACCGTGATGGTTAAAAGAAAGGGGGAAAACAAAGTCATGTATATAGGGGCGGGGGTTGTTGGGTGGATAGGGAAATAGGAAAAAATGAGAACTAAGTCGTGTCATATACTGGTACAAATTCTCCATGTTGAGTGTGATCATGAGGTACACATAAAATGTACCTGTATCACAATAAAACAATCAATAAAATAAACAAAGAAAGATGACTAACATGCTTCTTGTTTCCTGGCAGGCATTTCCTTACATGGAAGAATGTTAATGTGAAAGTTTGTTGAGGAAACATCCGATTTAGTTTGAGAAGGCAGGAAGAATAGCTACTGCCCCTTGTACTTCCCACTTTTAGGAGAGTGCTTGAGTGTGAGACTGAGGCCCACTGGTCTCCACCCCACCCTTCTCTTAGGCCTTAGCACTGCAGGGGAAGACTAGTGATCTCATGCCAACTCAATGACTTCTCTCTCCCGAGAGCTTGGAGACTAACACTTAATCCCAAGCTTAGCCCTTGGAAAGAGCTCTGTGAGATGCTATCTGCACCAGGGACAATGCATGCACAGAAGTGTGGAGGTGGGACCTGGGAGGTTACCAGGCCATATGAAAGGCAGCAAATAGATGCTCAAAAGCTCGATGTCTTTATTTCCATTTTAGAAGTGTTAACACAATACCTTTCCCCAGTCCTCAGTCCCAGTGTCCTATTTGGCCTGGTACTCGGTGTGGTTATAACTGAGTACACAGAGCTCTGGAGGCTGGAAAGTCCAATATCAAGTAGAGTTCTGGAGGCTGGAAAGTCCAATATCAAGGTGTCGCCATCTAGGGAGGACCTTTCTTCATCATAACATGGAGAGGCTTCACGAGGGAGACGGGGCCAGCCCAGGACTTTCTTCCGCTTCTTACAAAGCCACTAAAGCTGCGCTTGGTGCCTGACTCTCACGAGCCCACCGAACCCTAATTACCTCTTAAATTCTCCACCTCTAAGTATCAATATGGGAACTGTGTTTCCAACACACGGCCTTTGAGGGACACATTTCCTGCCAGACAGCCCCTGAGACTCTTGATCTCCACAATGACCAGAGGGAAATGCTCAGTGCTTATGAAAGGCAGGGAGAGCCTGTGCTGATGGGGAAGGAGAATCCTACCAAGCAAGACAGTACTGCTCAAAATATAACCCCTGGAAAATTCTGATAGGTGAATAGAAGTTAATTTCTTTTGATGATTTGACGTAAACCTTGATCTTTTGATGTTTCCTGCTCCCCGCATTCATGAAAGCAGAGAGGATTGGGTGTGTTTATAGAACATTTAGTTTTCACAGAAGAGAAGGAGCAGGAACAGGTCCACAGGAGGAGATTTACTATGCCTGCTTCTCTGTTAAACCCAGGTCCCCAGCTGAAGAATGAGAGTAGCGCAATTATTTTTCCTATTTCGTTTAATTTTTCAAAACTCTTCAACTTACAGAGGCAGTTTTCAGATATTTCCTTTCTAGTGCAAAAAAACCCCATATATTAGAAGTCTGCAAAGAAATATCCATAGCAACGATACATATGGCAGGTGGATGAGTTATCATCTCTGTATTAAAATCAGCTATAATGACGGGCTGATTAACACCAAATGTAAGCTGCTTTCAGAATTGGAGACACCAAGTGTCAAAATTAAGTTTAGAAATGTAGTTTTCTGAATACGAATCATTTTATTTTTGTTTCTTCATTTGCTATTTTCCTCTGTTAAAGTAATTTCTTCTTTTATTGTTTCTACTACGCTGGTAAGTTTACAATCTTTTTGTCTGCATGAATTTAAGAGCGCGTGAGCATATAATCGTGTCCTAAAGAAAAAAGGAACTATGTTAACTAAGCTCAGTACCTCTGAAATTCTTACTCAGCTCAGAAGTAGAATTGCTAAGAAATATCTGAACTTACTTAGGTCCCTTACTGAACCATAGTATTGATATGAATTGTAGAATTTTAGAGCCTGAGGGGCCACTCTCCTTATCTCCTCCAGAGCATGTGATATGACTGGTTCTACGTAGGAAGCAGTGCCGGGAAGGCTGGCGTGCTGGTCTCACCTATACTCCCAGCGCTCAGCAGGCTCGAGCAAGAGGATTGTGAGTTTGAGGCCAGTTCAGGCGACTTAGCAAGACGCTCTCTCAAAAATGAAATTTAAACAACGGGAAGGGTAGCTCATTGGCAGAATGCTTAACTGGCATAAGCAAGACCCTGGGTTTTGAATTCTAATACGGAAAGAAAATGTTGTTTAACCAAACTACTGCATTTCTGACTTCCTAATTGGTAACTCCAGGGAAGGCACATATTTAGCATATCTATTATAAGATTGATTTTTAACATTATTTTTGCGGCAATTTTTTATTGAAGTGCTCTCACATAGCAGCCTCCTTCCATACACTGAAACCCTGCAGAGAGTAGGAGTGGAAATAAAGACTCCAGGGCAGCGTGAACATCATTCCCCACTGTAAACAGGGCTCAGGATCAAATAATAAGGAAGTCAGGAAACCTTCAGAGCAAAGTACAGGAGGCAGGAAGGGGAGCTGAGGACGGGAGGAGAGGGTCCTGGCTGGAGGTCACAACAGCTGAGTGAAGCATTCTGGGTAGCACAGCCCTCCTGGGGACAAAGGGGCCGAGGGACATGAAAAGGCCTCTGATGTCACCTACTTCCTCGCCTCGTGACCAACCGGTGACAAAATCAGGGCGGTGCCAATAACAAATCGGAGCCTTCAGTTACAGCTTCAGGTCTGGGCCAAAGCTATTCACCATGTAAGGTGCACCAGCTTTCCTGGTTGGGGGGGGGCATCATGCTGCGCGGAAGCCCAAGCCAGCCATGGGGAGAGGCACACGGGGGAGAGGATGTAGGGTCCTAGCTGACAGCGAGCACTGTTCCCACCTAGGGGGCCAGGTGGGGTGTGAGCCTCCACCCGCTGTCTTTGCAGCTGCCTGGGTGGGTGCCACACAAAACAGAAACTGGTCCTCGTGTGCTCTGTTCTGGCTGCTGACCCGCCACTGAGTGCAAATGAAATGGTAGTTGTTTTAAGGTCTTGGATGTAGGAAATGTTTGTTGTACCAGGAGCATGCAAAGAGGCCGCATGCTTGCACTTGGTCTGAAAGATGTGTTGGTGCCCAGGGGAAACTCAAGACGGCCAAGAGCCACTGAAATGTGTACCCTGACATTTACACATGTGGTGAGGACAGAGGCAGGCAGATCCTGGATGTTTCTAGACATCCTTCATAGAAAAACACTGAGATCCTGAAAAAAATAATAATTGAAGCTAATCACAAGAAGTGCCCGGGAACCTGGTAACCAAAACCCTGCAAAAGGCCCTGGGTAAGTGTCACCACTTCTCAGGACAATGGGGTCCCCCAGCTCCCTGAGGACCCAGCTCTACATCTGCAGGAAGACGGTCTCCTCCTTGTTGGACTGGCTCCTGTGGATTTATTTCTGCTCTTCTGTGATAATGTGGGTGACAAAAGTCTGTGTGTGTTACTGCAGAAAGGCCACCACCTAAATGACGAGCAGTTTCCACACTAAGCTTCAAAGCTGCGTCTTGGGGTAGAGAAGAATGACCCCTGTGGTAAAGGACACTTGGGTTGAGAAATGACAGTGGGAGAGATGGAGGATTTCTTTAGGAAGGTGCACACTAGATACAGTATTATCAAACGACGACTTCAAAACAGGTGCGATCATCAGACAACGTGAGGGTGTGACAGCTGCTGTTCAATCCATGTGCGCATGGACTCCTAGATACGCAAGAGAGATGACTTCTGTGGTCCTTGCAGTCGCCCTGCCTCATGATCTGTGGGGTGCTTTGATAATCTCATTATCAGTTTCTTTCACAAGAAAGAGTATCTGCCCAGGACAGAATCCCATTCCCTTATACTTTTGCTGTTAAAAGATAGCTTTTCAACTATAATTCATTAGTGATTTTTTTAAGCCCTTGACATAATAATGGACTGAACAAAATGAGTGGAATTAAATGATGAAACAGAAACTGTCGAGTTCTCAAAGCCCGAGTCACACATGGAATCACCGAGACTGCATGGGAAATGCTTATATAAGAAGGGTGTAGGCCGCCCGTGGCACAGGCCTGGGAGATGAGGAAACTGACTAGGAGAACGTCCCACACGTGCGGCCACCACCTTCCATACATTGTGGTTCTGGATCATGAACTCTAAGCTCAGGCTACTTTGGTGAAATCTAAGAAAATCAGTGAGACAGAGCAGTTACTAAGGGCTATGATTTTGTTAGGTAATGTTGAGGTCTGAAGGGCCACTGACAATTGCAATATCTCAGAAATTTTCCCTTCAGAAATCAAGTTTTATCACGTTGGAGTGATATTGCCCTTGGGGGAAAAAAAGTGTTTTTCTGTGGTCGTAGTTATAACACTGCCATATTTTTGAAGGGGAAAGTGGAATTTGTAAAACCTTCCCCTCATGTGAAGCTCTAGCTTGCCTCCAGGAAGGTTCTAGAGTAAGCCCCCCTCCCCCCGTGGTTTAATTTTGTAAACTTTTGTTACCTTCACTGTAGAGCTGGACTCAGAATATTCTCTCACTTGGGTTTAGAAGTTCCTTTGTTGTTAAAGAGTTATTAAACTTGCTCTCCATTATAGGTGAAAATCTGTGCACTTTTCTAAATACTTGTAATCTGTATGCTTTACTAGTCAATGAGACTTTTCTTTTCTTTTCTTTTCTTTTCTTTTTTTGAGACAGGGTCTGGCTTTGTAGTTCAGGCTGGCCCTGAGCTCACTATGTAGCCCAGGCAAGCCTCGAACTCAGCAATCCTCCTGCCCCTGCCTCCCGAGGGCTGGGATGACAGGCGTGAGCCACCACACCTGGCCATCCAGCCAATTTTTGACAATATGAGTATCAACAAAATAGTAACACTTAATGACAATAAATTAAGTCTTTTTATCAGTGGAAAGGACACTCCCTTCTGAATGAACAGGTATGACGGTGTGGCTGATCCTTCTGTCTCTGGTTAAGTATAGAGAGAAAGTAGCGAGGCAGAGACTCAAGAGAACACACTCATTCACACATGTACACACCCTCATACACTCATGCAGACACAGTTTCACAGCGATCCTTGGTTCCCCAGCCCCAAGCAGCAGGCTCCAAGTCTTTCCAACCTCAGTCAGGGAAGCTTTCAGGATCTGAATTTATATTACATGTGAGACTCAGCAGAAAAGATTTCCCTAAGTGGCACAGGTACTTTCGGACTCCCGCTTTCCTCATGTGAGTGCTTCTAATTATTGGTCCAGTTGCGATTAAAGGCACTCCTGAAATGTATCTAATTTTACACACGGCTTACACAAAACACCAGGATTTAGCTGGGTGTTTGGGGAAATGCATTGCATTATGGCTTTCAAAATGATTTCTCTTACGAATCCTCCTCTCCTCTCTCCCTCTCTGCCATGCTGAGTCTCTGAGTCTGTCTGATGCGTCATGACTTTTATTCTTCTTCTCCTTGAAATTTGGGACTGGGCCCTGAGATAAGCGATTCTTTGCATATTTTCAACAGGAGGAATGGGCCCGAGGGGGGGGAGGGGACGCAAGTCACACAACTTCAACGGTCTCCAGAGTTTCCTCGGCATCCACGGCTTTTTCGGAAACCCAGTGGGATCTACTAGAAGACAAGGGACTGTCTGAACTTACTGTATTTTGCATCTTCTGAGTTTTAATCCTAACACATCACTGCTTCAGTCAACTGAGGGAACCATTTCCTGTGAGTCACACCACGCACGTGGAAGAAAGGACATGTGCTAAAGGGCTGGACACTGCTGAGCAAGAAAAGGTGAACAGGGCCGGAGATTTAGCTCCATGGTTCCGGCGCCTGCCTCGCAAGCGCAAGGTCCTGAGTTCGATCCCTGGTAACCACATATAATGCTGGGCGTGGAGACTCACGCCCACCAGCCATCAGCACCACACACTACAGTGCCAGGTGTGGTGGCTCACGCCTGTCATCCCAGCACTCAGGAGGCAGAGGCAGGAAGACTGCTGAGTTTGAGGCTTGCCTGGGCACCATAGTGAGCTCAGGGCCAGCCTGAACTACAAAGCGAGACCCTGTCTCCAAAAAAGCAAAAAAAAAAAAAAAAAAAAAGAAAGAAAAAGTAAGTTCCTGCTTTCGTTTGCTATTATTTTATTTTTTAAAGTTGTGTTTTTGTTTTTTTGTTTTCTAAAAGCAGTATCTCCCACTACGTTACCACCTCGAGTAGTGTTCATTAGCCTTTCTCTGGTCAGATACACCAATAAAAACTGAGACGGCACCGAACTGAAAACAACCTTGATTCAGAATTATTGGTTCACTTATTCGTTCAAAAATATTTCTTTTAGGAGGCCATCACGGTTTTAGGTGATGAACACGGCAAGACATCAGAGAGAGAACAGCGCATTGTATTCGCAGAGCTCACATTCTCAGGAGGAGAAACGGATGCTAAATGAGAGAAATAAGTGAGTCTGCGAAAACGAAGACGATAAGATTAGGCTATGTGAGAGAAATGGCAGTTATAAAAGTGGGTCACAGAAGAGTAGAATTTGGTGCTTGAAGACAGTGAGAGAGAGGCCTCGCTGCCCAAGGGGGGCCCTCAGGGCTTGTTAGGGGGAAGGGTCAGAAGCAACATCCGTGTTTCTGGAGCACAGGGAACAGGTCGCAGAGGAAGTAAATTAGCTGATGAGAGGCCACATCATGTTGAGCCTTAGAAAAGCCATGAGAAGGGAGGAGGCAAAAAGAAAATAAAGGATGGAAAGAAGAAAGGAAGGAAGGAAGGAAATAGGAAAGAAGGAAGAGAAGGAGGGAGGGAGGGGAGGAAATACAAAGCCAGGCAGGCTGTTCCATTTATGATGTGTGAGTGGGTCAATCTCCGAAGAAGAAGACTGTTGATGGAGGAAGCACAGAGGGTCTGGGTTTTGACCCTGCTCACCCAGCTTGCAGGCTGACGTCCTTCTGTGTGTTCGGTATGTACTGACCTCAGACACAGACTGGTTGTTACTCAAAGCAAAATCGGGTGTCACAGACCTCTCCCTCTGGGTCCCCCTGCTCAAGCTTTGCCAGGAGCCTGAGGAGGACCCAGAGTCCTCTGCATGTGTGTGCATCTCAAGGCACAGCACAAAGGACCCGCAAAATGTTGTGGCTACAAGCTTTTAGCAGGTCCCTGGCTATGCTATGTGTCTTTCCTTCTCTGTGTCGAGATGATTTGTTATCTTAGAATGTAAGCTGCTACCTCTGGGGTGGGGAAGAAGAGGCTTTGGCCATTTCTCTCATTTCCATGGCTGTCCCTGAGGGGGGTGTCTAAGTCTCTCTCCAAGGATGCACTGCTCCAGCTTCCAACGTGGACTGCTAGTCAAACACGGCCTTTGCCCGAAGAGGAAAGTGAGAAATCCACAGAGGACTGTGTCTCACCAGCCTTGTTTCTCATCATGACCGGCTGAAGTTTAACAGCCCCTTCAGTGCTGGATTAAGAATGGATAAAGGCGGCCTAGTGGAGACCAGGTGAGGTGGGAGACCAGTGAGGACCCTGCAGCAGTGACTGTGCGCAGGAATGACAGTTTCTCTCTGCTTTGATGCCAACAGTTTGCATGTATTTGGCAACACAGACCTTTATACCTCAGCTTCCTTATTTGTTGAGCATAAAAAAGAGCAACTACCCCAACTTTACTCCAGAAGCAATGGCTTTTATCAAGAATTTAAGAAAAAAAATGCTGATGAACTTGGGAGAAAAAGGAACCCTTCTACATCATTGGTGGGAACGTAAACTAATTACAGCTACTATGGAAATCAGTCCAGGGCTTCCTCAAAAAACTAAAACTAGAAATTCTGTTTGGTTCAGCTGTACCTCTTCTGGGCACCTTCCCAAAAAAAGCCAGACACCCAAAAAAATAAATCAGAAACAGAAGGTTAAGTATCACATGGTTTCCCTTATATGGGAAAGCTAAAGTATAAATAAAGAAAAAGAAATAGATGATGGGGGCAGAGATTTAGCTCAGTGGTTCTGGCGCCTGCCTAGCAAGCGCAAGATCCTGAGTTCAGTCCCTGGAAACCAAATACAACAATACTGGGCATGCTGACTCACACCCACCAGCAATCAGTATCACATACCAGAGTGCAGGGTGTGAAGCAGGAGGATTGCTGAGTTCGAGGCTTGCCTGGGCTCCATAGTGAGCTCAGGGCCAGCCTGAACTATAAAGAGACACCCTGTCTCAAAAAAGAAAAAAAAAAAGAATATTTTGTGGCCTGCTTCACTATCGCCAAGTCCTAAGTTTGATCCTCAATATCACAAAAAAGAAAAAATATTTTGTGATGTACATTTCCATGAACACAAAATTGTTGGTCATATTCTTCCAGTAGCTATGCTCTTAAAAATGTTTGATTTCCTACCAGTTTCTGATAATTATTTACTAAAATTCTTTCCTATAACTATATGTTTGTTAATCTCTTTGAATTTATATCATGCTTCACTATATATATATATATATTTAAAACGTATGAATACTGAGTGAATGTATGTGCACATATACAGTATTTTCAAGTACATGAAGATAGATCATTGTTGACAAAATATAAGGAGTGTTTGTTACTGACAAAATATTCTTAGAGCAATTCAAATAAACAAGCTAAGACCATGTGATGGAAGGAAGAGAAAGGGAAGGGAGAGTAAGAGAACATAAAATTAATTAAACTGTGCTATATACTGTGCATGTATCAACTCTACAAGATGAATATATGTGCTGAAAATGTGCACTAATAAAATTACAAATTTTAAGTGACAGTTTTGGTTTGTTTTTGAGACAGGGTCTCGCTTTATAATTCAGGCTGGCTCTGAGCTCACTATGTAGCCTAGGCAAGCCTCGAACTCAGCAATCCTCCTGTCTCTGCCTCCCAAGTGCTGGGATGACAGGCGTGAGCCACCACGCCCAGCACTGTGGTATGTGGTATTGATTGTTGGTGGGCGTGAGTCTCCACGGCCAGCATTCTATGTGGTTACCGGGATTGAACTCAGGACCTTGTGCTTGCGAGGCAGGCGCAGGCGCCGGACCCACTGAGCTAACCCTCTAGCCCTTAAGTGACAGTTTTAAGAGTCAAGAGCAGTACAGTGCACATGTTATCCAACAGCATTTGTATAAAAGTTAAATGTTGGTAAAATAAGAATATTTGTGTTCCAAGGGAGAGGGAGTGTTTTCAGGAGGTTTAATGGCAATATGCCTTATAATATAATACATTTATTTTAAATATTTTTTTTTTTTTTGCTTTTTGAGACAGGGTCTTGCTTTGTAGTTCAGGCTGGCCCTGAGCTCACTATGGTGCCCAGGCAAGCCGCCGCGAACTCAGCAATCCTCCTGTCTCTGCCTCCTGTCTGTGCCTCCCGAGTGCTGGGATTACAGGCGTGAGCCACCACGTCCGGCATTGTGGTATGCGGTGTTGATTGTTGGTGGGCGTGTCTCCACACCCAGCATTATATGTGGTTACCGGGGATCGAACTCAGGACCTTGAGCTTGCGAGGCAGGCGCCGGAACCACTGAGCTAACCCTCCGGCCCAATTTTAAATATTTTTTGATCACTTCATATGTGTGTACACACATATATAAATATATATGTACATATATTTATGGATGTGAAAAATATATGTAGATTTATGATAGCACTTGTGAATGTGAATGAAAAAAGAAAATTGTATTTCTGATAAAAATAAGATGGCCTCAACTATTTCTATAAAATTTTAATATTTGTAAAATCTACAATAAATGCCACTAAGAGTTTCCAAACTTAGTATTTTAGAAAGTTTGATGGTATACTTGTTCTAATTTTACTTATGTTTTCATAAATAGAATTTCTACTTGTATAATTGTATTATATTAAATACTCTATGCTTATATAAATGCATGCTATTATTGTTTGGATCAAGAATGTACCCCAAGGGCCTCACGAACTCACAGGTGGGACTTGTGGAAGGTGGTTAAATTATGGGGGCCCTGTAGTCGTCAGCGGAGTCATCAGATGAATTCAGTAGCTGAATCTGCTGTTGGAAGAAGGGCCTGGCTAGAAGGGGTTGGTCACAGGAAGAAAGTGTTTCTTTCTCTCTTCCTTTGCTCTCTTTTTTTCCTATCCACCACAGCATAAGGATCTTTCCTCCACTATGATGATCTGCTATGTCATTTCTGCCCTGGATCCTGCACAGTATGGACTATAACTATGACTTACAATAAACCTCTTCTTTAAATTGCATGTGTTGGGTATTGTCACAGTGACAAGAAAATAACTAAGACGTCTCTTCTGACTGTTACCTGACCATGTGGTTAAGAAGCCTTTGAATGTGGTTTGTAGGAAGAGTTTGGAAAGGTTTCTGGTAGCTGGCTAAAGAAACATTAGGATGCTACAAGCCAAGTTTGACAGGATATTCTGCTTGAAGCTCAGAATAAAATGCTGATAAAAATGCAGATGGTAAAGACCAGGCTCAGGAAGTTTCAGATGGAAACAAGGACTCCATCAGTCTTTGAACTCAGGACCATGTGTGTTATGTCCTGGCAGAAAATTTTTCTACAGTTTGCTCATGTTCTGAGACTTGATAACAGACTGAGGTTAAGGCAGTAATAGACTAATCTGGTGGAAGAAGTTTCAAAGCAGCCCAACATGGAGGCTGTCCCATGGGTAGTATTGATGACTTCTTAGTTCAACTGTCACTGAAAGAAAGTCTGGAGCAAAAGACCCATTTGAAATGTTTCAGTTTCCTCCAAAAGGAAACACGCACAAATGTGGAACAGATGAGAGCTTGATTGTTAACAAGTTTAGCATTCAAAACAAATCAAGTACTTTATATCAGAGCAATAGGGAAAATACTTCGAGCAAATGAAAAATTAACGTGGCCCCGTCTTTCACAGGCTCATGACTGCAAAAGCAAAACAGTACTTCAAGAGAGCTACAAGACATCCTGTTCAAGAAAGGCCATCGAGGGATATGGTTTCCCAGGATTAGATTTACAGTTCTCAGCTGTCCAGGCACTCCACCCAGAGGTTACTGTAGCCATAATTCGAGGAGAGCTGCCTACTTCTCAAACTGGGTCACTGGGGAGGATCTATTTCCTTTCTAGTGGCCTTCCTTTGCTCTTTCTCCTTCCTATCAGCCATGACATGAGCTGCAAGGAATACCTTGCATCATCCATGTAGTCCTGATTTTATAGAAATAAAAAGTGCAAGAGTTGTGACAGCAAGGATTCCATCCAGATTTCAGAAGGTAGGCTCAGGGGCAGAAACAGCATGGTAGAGGGACATAGCATAAAAAAGCAGCTCATGTCATGGCTGATAGGAAGCAGAAAGAGCAAAGGAAGGCCACTAGAAAGGAAACAGATCCTCCCCAGTGAGCCACTCCTTTCATAGAGGCCCCATCTTCCAACAGCATACTCAGCCACTGGTATATTGACAGGTGATTCCATCATTAACCACAGCATCCCCATGATCCGATCAGTTTCTATAACCCCCACCTGTGAGTACATGAGCCATTTGGGGACATTCTTGTTCTAAACCATACCATGTTCTTATAATGAAAGTCACAAGGGAAAATTTGACACATTTTTAAATGGTCAAATTATTACAAGAAAAGAGTTGCAACCAAAGAAATAAATACACTGAACATGACTGATTTAGTTATTTCTTGCCACCCTATCTAACTTTATAAATCCTGAATTTTGCATCCTCTATCTGGACTTCAGTGAGAAAATTGAGTGTCTTCCGTCTATATTAGAATATGCAACTATAGTGTTCTTTTCATTTCCTTGTGAAAATGTGGAACAAGTTCATCAATGCTTATTGTTTCTGAAAGTTAACTTCTGTGTTCATCTTCATGGAAAATCAATAGTCATGTGGGGGAAGAGAAGGCTAGGTGCCGCTCACAACTTGGCAGCTGGCGTGTTGTTCTCAGTGACTGATTCAGAGTGGCCATAGATCCTGTGCAGAAAGCTCTATGCGTGTCGCAGACAAGCTTCAGTCCACAATGTGTTAGTGTTTTTAGGGCCAAAGTTGTATCAGCCATTGGTATTTTTGACACATTTCAATTTAGAACACTGAGAAATTATGGCTCTCCACTTGTGATTTAATGTGTTGACCTAATTAAATATTTGTCGGTAAAAATTATATAAATTTAGTAAGATGCACCTTTTGCATTTAATTGTAAATTGTTGACTCTTCTCAGGGAAACTTGTTTCTTCTCTAAACAAGAATTTCCCACTAAAATATTAAAAACTGAATTATTGACTTGTAAATAGGTAACGCCAACTAGGACTAATAGCTAGAACTCCATGTGAAAGGCAAAAATTTCCAGTCTATGTAATTATGTTGCCAATATTATCAAAAACACAGACCTGATCAACCAGCAGAATTACCTAGAGATTTTCGTCCCACTTTAAACCATTCGAATCAGAACCTCTGAGTGCTAAGAATCAAAAATATTTACTTTAAGTGAGGACCTAATGGCGATCTTAGTGATCATCAATGATGGCAGTGCTTCTGAATGTGGATTTATATCTGGATAATGTACTCTGATTTGTCAGTTACAAAGGAATTTTTAAATTCCAATGTTCAGGCCTGGAATGTAGGTGACAGCTTCCTTGGATCAATTTAGGGCACACATTGAGATACCATGATCCTCAGCCATTTAAGTTATGTGCAAAAATGGCTGCATTGTTATGGCAGTATTTTAGAATAATGATGTTTCTACCAACAACAAAGCATCCATATGATGGTGGTTCTATGTGATTGTATCACCTAATGAAGATGTTGCCACCTGGATTTGTGTAAGTCACACCGAAATATGGCACAGTTGCCCACTACCACATCCTTGTTGTTAAGTGAAACATATCTGTTTTTGTTTTAGGCATGGCACACCTAATCACAGGAGTGGTGAGCAAACCAACTAGAAAACCTAATGGTCCAGAACAAAGTAAAAATTCAAGCCTCAGTGATGAATAAGTGACTTAAAACTTTTAAGAAATGTCATTGTTACTTTTGTCATTGCTGAGACACAATACCCAACATTCAGAAGGTAAGGGAGAAAACTTTTCATTTCAGCTCCCAGTTTGTAGACATTTCAGTCAAATTAGTCAGCTGGTTCCAAAACCAGAGTGGCATGGAAGAGGGACATTGTGGAGGAGAAACTGTCCATGGAAGAGCAGGCAGGAACAAAGCCCACCTTTCTTTTCTCTTTGTAGATTCTATGCAGGCTATAAGCCTTGATTGGTGCCACCCATACTCAGAGTGGAATTTCCTATTATTTATACCCAGAACCATGCTAGACCAATCAGCGGGTTAACTCAGTACCTCACAGCCTTAATCCCAGTATCATACACCCTAGATCCAGATAGCTCTCACCCCCCAAAGAGCACATGAGGCTTTGGGGGGACATCTAAATGTAAGCTATAACAAGGACACTAACTAAAATGTCTGCTCATAAAACTCTTCAAAAATGAATTTTGAAGAAGGCATCCACCTCTACTTTAATTAATCAGACTGACACTCCAAATCATATCACACGTGGTGGAATGATGTTTTGGGCTAAAATGGAAGAAACCAGAGCTGAGAAAACTCTCACAATTCCAAGCAGGAGTTGCCATCACAGAAATAAATTCTGTGGAGCTCTATGAGTAACACTAGCCCAGTGGTGGGAACTTCTAAAGAAAATAATTGCTCATGATCAGGTGAAACATTAACAAAGCCAACTTTGCTCATGCAAACCATTACAAAGACTGTACAGTAGAGAAGAAAGATTGGAAACATCTTTGAATGCAAAAAGGAAAATTTGGTGATTTACAGCCAAAGTGCTAGATGAAAGAAGGAAGTGAGAAGGGCAAAAAACTAGTTTTTTCTGGTTTTCTTGCAAATCATTCCCAGTAGTTTTCCCAGACAGCTACCAGTAAACAGCTTCTGGTAGTAGAGGGTGAACTTTGATTAGATATGAGTGGTGATCAGATTTTAAGAGCAGTAGATTTTGGATAAACGCACTTGACAGGATTGCTGCTGATACAGTGTACCAAAGGAATCCAAATAATGTAAGGGAAGTATTATATCTCCCAGTCTGCTAGATACCCAAGATGCAAGTTAGTGCTCTCTAAAATCAATGGATGAATTCTAGGAACAACAAAGGTTAAAAGTAGGAGAATTTATTGAGAGAAAAATAGCTTCTGTCTAAGAGAGATGGAAGGAGGACCATAAAATGAGTTTCCTGCCCACTCTCTTCTCAAAGGTGTTTTAGGGGTCAAAGCCAGAAGTTGGGATGGGTACAAAGTGGAACAAACTATATGATCCAGTGGAAAATCACAAGACTGATATGAGGTGAGACAAAACCAAAGTTGACCTATAAAATCATAAATTGAGGGCCTGTCTCACAAGCACAAGATCCTGAGTTTGATCCCTGGTAACCACATACAACAATGCTGGGCGTGGTGACTCATGCCCACCTGCAATCAATACCACATACCACAAGTGCTGGGCATGGTGGCTCATGCCTGTAATCCCAGCACTCGGGAGGCAGAGACAGGAGGATTGCTGAGTTCGAGGGCTATGTTGCCTGGGCACCATAATGAGCTCAGGGTCAGCCTGGACTACAAAGCGAGACCCTGTCTCAAAAAAAAAAAAAAAATCACAAGTTGAGTTGCCCGGGTGATACTGATTAAATGGAGATCAAATGAAGAAGCTTGTAACACAGCAAGCATACATGGATTTCCTGGAAAGAGTGGACTAGCTAGGGATTGTTGTGGTCCCCAATTAAGGTGATTGATGTCTATGTAGAATATCAATCATTACCATTCATCCTTAGGGGAAGCAAGTGGTTATAATAGTTTCTCTCTTTTTAATGTTAACCTTCAGAACATGTGCCTCAATTGTTTTCTATGCTGAAGGCCCAATCCTGCCTGTCTCATAGTATTTTCTAACTGATTTAACTGTCTGCAATACTGCTAAGTTTGAATTCTTGAGAACATATCCAAAAATGGGGTTCCGTTGAAAAAGAGCTCAGAGAAACCTAGGACTAAGCTGTAGTCAAAAATCATACGTGATGTGTGAGAAGAAAGCAGGCACCTATTGGAGAGTGCTCCTTCATTTCACAGTAGCTGTGAGTGGACACAGGGTGACACCAAGGAAAGGAGCTAAAATTGAAATCGTTCTGTTGGGTTAAATTTTTTAACAAGTGGGATTGGAGCCAAGTCAACAGCATAGCAATTGATCAAAGGCAACCAAGAGGAAGAAAGCACTCACTGACCCACAAGGGAAACATCCTGTTAACTGCAAGCAATTGCTCTGAACCTAATTCACCAAATGGCCTTGCTCTGCTGGGAGGAGGGAGACAAAGACAGCTCTCTTAGAAATGCAGATGCATCTATTAAGCAATGTATACTCTGTTGCTTAGACAAAATGCAAACCAAAAAAGGAGATGTCACTTAACCCATTTCACAGGCAAAACATAAATCATTCATGACTACGTAGAGATAATTCTCCTTTTCTCGGAAAGTACTGATGGTTCTGTAACTGTGGACACTCACTGGAAAGCACTAGGTACCAGAACCCAAGACTGATGTGTCCTCTAATGGAGCAATTCTACTCTCAGTTCTTAACAATCACAGGACCTTCTGTGTTGGGTCTCTGTGTCTGCTGGTAGGAAAGTGCTTCTGTGTGGAAAGCTTCAACGCAATGGGAAGAAGCTGTGGGGAAGAAACCAGTGGATCTTTTCATACTGCACCATGCATCTTCTTAAGACATATTGTGAAGTAAAGTGGTACACGGCAGAACAATACCTATAGGTGGATACATGTGGGGAGCAGACCCTGCTGGAGGAGACTTTTCAGGCCTGGAGATCTGCACTGGGTGCTGCACCAACTAGCAGTTGCGAGATCTGCACTATGCCAAACAGTGCTGCCCAGCTCCCAAGATGATCTGCGACCTCTGGATTGCTGCATTGGGATGCCTCACTGAGAAGGTAAACGACCTCTGACTTGGACCCCTGACCTCTGTTCCTCAAGTTGGCAACATGTTGTTTTCCTTCCTGTTCCTGTGTAGGTTTGGTCTAAATTCCAATAGAGTTAATTGTGTGCTAGTTGACATCCTTCTCCTGTTTGTGTGCTGATTTCCTGGGTGCTTTGTTCCTGTTTTTCTTCCCCTATAAGATAAAATGTAACCATTTTTGAGGCCATGTTGGCCCTCTGAAAAAGTGTAAATACAACCTGCTCAATAAACGGGTGCCTGCTCAGTATTGACTGAGAGGTCCTCCCGAGCCCATTTTCCTGT
>PVIC010009581.1:0-45253 GCA_004025085.1 Thryonomys swinderianus
GGTACCTCGGAGTAAAACTGCAGGGTTGTGTGTAATGCTGTTTAACTATTTGAGGAATGCTGAGCTGTTTTCTAAAGTGACTATCCCATTTTACATTCCCACCAACATTGTATGAGGCTCTCAGTTTTTCTGTGTCTCTATCCACATTTGGGAGGTTGATGCAGAGGAATGACAGTCTGAGGTCAACCTAGGCTACAAAGTGAGTTCAAGGCCAGCCTGGGCTATATTGTGAAATCCAGCCTCAGAAACAAACAAATTTAAAAACCCATTTTTTTTTTTTTTTTTTTGCTTTTTTGGAGACAGGGTCTTGCTTTGTAGTTCAGGCTGGCCCTGAGCTCACTATGGTGCCCAGGCAAGCCGCCGCGAAATCAGCAATCCTCCCGTCTCTGCCTCCCGAGTGCTGGGATTACAGGCGTGAGCCACCACACCCAGCATTATATGTGGTAACCGGGGATCGAACTCAGGTCCTTATGCTTGCGAGGCAGGCGCCGGAACCACTGAGCTAACCCTCCGGCCCTAAAAACCCATTTACTATTTTCTTTTTATTATAACCATCCTAGTAGGTCTGAAGTGGCATTTCTTTTTGCTTTTGATTTGTGTTTTCCTAATGGCTAATTGTAAGCATCATTCATTTCCTGTATTATATCTTATTTTTGAATGATTTTCTTAGTTGGGATTATAATGAATACATACTTTTTAAAAATTGAGTTTGGATTAGTTGAATCTTAATTTTAACTATATATTAAAAACTTGGCCCAAATATAGATCATTCTGATTCCTTCCTTTGTGCTATTGTTGTCATCTAGACTATTTATAAACATATTATAAACAATATGTTGTCACAAATTAAATATAAACATAATTTTCTAATTATTGCATTCTACAATTGTCTTTACATCAGATAGGAAATGATGAGCTACAAAAACTCTGCATTTTGTATTTCTTTATGTTGCTACCTTTACCAGCGCTCTTTATTTGCTCTGATCAATTTAAGCTACTGCCACTGTACTTTTATTTTGGCACAGATTCCCTTAGAGTTTCCATTGGGCACACATACTGATGAGAGATTTGTTGGGCTTTTTTCCCTTTTACAGAAAATTTTAATTTCTCCTTTTTGCTCAAAATGTACTGTTTTTATTTTTATTAGTGTCTGGAGTACACAACAATTATATTTATTGGGAGGAGCTAATACATATACATAACACATTTTAATTTTTTCCAACCCCTTTCTTTCCTTTCCCTCCCTGCTCCCTGGAGGTCCTCTTAGCTTTTGTAAAAGACATAGCTCCCTGTTTCCTATTATCTATCTTTTATTTTGCTCTTAAATTTATTTATACTTAGAGTTTCCATATAAGAAAAAGCGTGTGATATTTAAGTTTATGTGTTGATTTATTTCACTTAACATTATAGTCTTAAGGTGTATCTATTTCCCTATGAATGACTCAAGTTTATGCTTTTTTACAGCAGGGGAGTACTCCATTATATCTAACTACCACGTTTTGTTAATTCTTCTGTTGATGGGCATATAGGCCCTTTCCAAAATTTAGCTATTGTGAATTGTGCTGTTCTAAACATGAGTATGCATGAGTCACTGTAATGTCTTTAATACTTTGGGGAAGACACCTAGGAGAGGAATAGTGGGTAAAATAGAAATTCTAGTCTTACTTTTTGCAGGACTCTCCATACTAATTTCCATAGTAGTTGTACTAGTTTGTACATTCACACCAATGGTGTAGAAAGGCTCCTTTTTCCCTGCAGCCATTCCAGCATATGTTATTATTTGAAGTCTTGATGAGAGTTATTTTTTCTGGGGTAAGATGAAATTTCAGTGTTGTATTAATTTGCATTTCTTAAATGGTCAGTGATGTTGAGCATTTTTTCATGTGATTATTGGTCATTTTTATTCCTTCTTCTGAGAAGTGTGTATTCATTTTAGATGGCGATGTTTTGACTGAGTTTTCTAATTTGGGGGTCTAACTTTTTGAGTTCTCTATATATTCTAAATATTAGTCTACTGCCTGAAGTATAGCTAACAAAACATTTTTCCCATTCTGTAGGTTGTCTCTTCATTTTGCTCATTGTTTCATTTGTTGTAAAGGAGCTTTTAATTTGACATAATCTCATTTTGTTGATTCTTGATGTTGTTTATTTATTTATTTATTTATTTTTGAGACAGGGTCTCACTTTGTAGTTCAGGCTGTCCCCGAGCTATGTAGCCCAGGCAAGCCTCAGCTCAGCAATCCTCCTGTCTCTGCCTCCCGAGTGCTGGGATTACAAGCGTGAACCACCACACCTGGCATTGTTGTATGTGGTACTGATTGCTGGTGGCCGTGAGTCACCATGCCTGGTATTGTTGTATGTGGTTACTGGGGATTGAACTCAGGACCCTGGGTTTGTTGGCAGGTACTGGAACCACTCAGCTAAATCTCTGGCTCTTCATGTTATTTTTTGTTCAATAAGGTTCTATTTGGAAAGTCTTTGCCTACATGTATGTCTTTAAGAGTTCTACCTATTTTATCTTCTAGCATATCAATTGTTTTGGTTTTAATGTTTAGATTTTTTTTAATCTTGTTGTGATATTTATTTATTTATTTATTGGGTTTTTCTTTTTTTTTTTTTTTTGAGACAGGGTCTCACTTTGTAGTTCAGGCAGGCCCTCAGCTCACTATGTAGCCCAGGCAAGCCTCGAACTCAGCAATCCTTCTGTCTCTGCCTCCTGAGTGCTGGGATTACAGGCGTGAGCCACCACACCTGGCTTTTTATTATTTTTGTATAATTCAACTGTTTGATATTTGATCCTCCCATTGATGGCTCATAGATCAGCTTTGGGGAAGTTGAGAGCTTTTGGTGCCATTTTGTTGTTTTGTCTTCTCCTATTTTGTGTGTGTGTGTATGTGTGTGTGTGTGTGTATACATGTGTGTGTATGTGTGTGATCAAGTGCTGTGGTTTGCCGGTTGAAAATAGTGAAATGATTTTATTGCTATTTTGGAGATCCTTTTAGTGCTTGTTTTTCAGTGCACCTTAGTCATAGCTAACTGTAGGTCTTTGCCTCTATCCAAGATCCAATCACCTCTACTAATTTGGGAAGTAAGGGTACAGTGTAATTAGACCAGTACCTAGTTCTGTAGAAATGAACCACAATATTGTTGATGACAGAAAAGTAAGCCAAATATTGGCATACAGTAAAAACCAGTTAACAGGAAGTTAAATATCTACTAAATATAACGTCTATACATACCACCCTTAACAATAGAAAAGAATTCAATAACAATAGATAAAGAATAATAAAGTTCAGTCATTATACTAATAAGGAAGGGTGGGGGAACAGAAAAATGAGAAAAGTAACATTTGAAAAAAAGGAAGATGAGATGGAAGAGGGAAAGGGAGATAAAGTATTCTATGATTTAAGGATTTAAAGATAAAATTAGATAAAAGTATTAAAAAGAGGAAAAAGAAAATCTATAGAGTAAAACAAAGAAAAAACAAGAATATATGAAGAAAATAGGAAAAGGATATATATAGAAGAGAAGGAGGAAGGAAGTCAAGGAACCCAGTTGAAGCTGGCAGGAGGCACATGGAGTATCACAGACTGAACAAATCAAGTTCCAGCCTCATAGTCTGAAACCTATCTGAGCTTCAGAACTAAAAGTTCAGGCTCTCTGGGATTATCTGCTACCCTGCTGTAAATCTATAGCTCACTTGTTGGTATTAATCAAAACAGATCTGGAATCTATCTGCCTACTATGTCTACCAATGATAGCAGAGACATGGCTTGAAGTGGACATGTCTTCTTTTTTTTCTTCTTTTTGTTTTTGTATTTAGCTTGATTGTTCACTCTTGTTCTTATATAAGTGCAAATATTGTTTCTTGGGCTGAGGATATAGCTCAGTTGTGCACCACCTACTGGCAAGTACAAAGGCCTGAGTTCAACCCCTGGTCCACCCCCCCAAAATAAAGTTTGTAGTTTTTTTGTTCTTGTTGTTCTGTTCTGCTCTTTTTTAAATTTTCATTTTCCTTTCCCTCCTGTCTTTGTTTGTGTAATCTTCATTTGTCTTCCATCCCTATTTCTCACCTTCTCTTCTTCTATTTCTCTATTTTTTTCCCAGAAACCCCTTTAAAATTTTAGCCTCTGAGGGTAAAATTGCTATACTAAGGGAATATTTGCTGTATGCAATTTTCTGGTTTGTTTTAGATTTTGTTATATACCATAAATCTTGTTCCTATCATTAAAGGTGGGAAATTAATAGTTACCACCTTTTGTCATTTTCTAGGAGGTGTCTGATGCTATTGTTATTGCTGATTGTGCTATTTTAGCCAAGGTGATATGATTATTCTAATCAGTTATTCTCTTGGGTATCCCAAGACTTAGATTACCTAAGTGTCATAAACAATATAGGCCAGTGCCAAAGAACCAGGGGCTAAGCCAAATAGGCAGCAACTTCTCGTCCCCAATAAATTGAAGAGCTAGGATCTTATAACAAGCTCAAAATCCAAAAGCCAACTACACCTAGAAGACATATCTGACAAAAAGTTATTTCCTAAGGGTTCTAAATACTAGCAATAAAGCTGCTTCCAATTACACAATTTATAAACATCAACCCTGGAATTAAACTTTTAAAAGTGGAAAAATGAGAAGACACTTAAGCTGTTATTATTTTCAGATGACATGATGGTTTACATAGAAGACTCTAAAACCTCCACTCCACCAAAAGACTTCCAGATCAGTCTGAATTCAATAGCACAGCCGGGTACAAAGGCAACACTCAAAAATCAGTAGCCTTCCTGTACACAAATAATAAATTCACCGAGCAAGAAATTAGGAAAACAAGACCTTTCACAATAGCATCAAGAAAAATCAAATACCTAGGAATCAATCTAATAAAGAAAGTAAAAGACTTTTACATTAAAAGCTACAGTAGTCTGAAAAATGAGATCAAAGGTGATGAAAATGGAAAGATATCCTCTGTTTTGGATATGCTAAATTAATATAGCAAAAATGGTCATACTTCAAAAACTTTTACAGATAAAATATAATCCTGATTTTAAAAAAATACCAGAACGATACCTCACAGAACTAGAAAAAAACAATCTTAAAAGTCATCTGGAACCAGAAGAGACCTAGACTAGGAAAAGCATCCTGAGCAAGGTCGGGGACTTAGCTCAGTGGTTCCCGCATCTGCCTGGTAAGCACAAGGTCCCAAGTTCGATCCCCCATACCACATATCACAACACTTGGTGTAGTGGCTCATATTTGTAATCCTAGCACTGGGGAGCCAGCCTGGGCTACATAGTGAGCTCAGGGACAACCTGAGCTACAAAGCAAGACCCTGTCTCAAGACAAAATAAAACAAAAGGCACAGCACAGCATGGGACATCACATCCTCAATTTGCAATTATACTACAAAGATTCCATAATAAAAATAGCATAGTATACACACACACACACACACACACACACAAACAGACCTGAGAATCAGTGGAACAGATCCGAAAACAACTTCAAGCACACTCAGCCATCTTAACTTGTTTGGGCCAAACAGCTTCACTGGAAGAAAGATAGCCTCTTTAATAAATGGTGCTGGAAACACTGGTTTTCCATTTGCTGAAGATTAAAACTAGACCTGTGTCCCTCATCATGTTTTAAGCTAAAATCAAGGTGGATCACAGCTGGGGTTTTAGCTCAGTGGTTCCCATGCCTGTCTAGCAGGCACAAGGTCCCTGATTTGATCCCTGGTAACCACATACAACAATACTAGATGTGATGACTCACACCCACCAACAATCAGTACCACATACCACAATGCTGAGCCTGGTGGCTCACACCATAATACTAGCATTTGGGAGGCAGAGGCAGGAGGATTGCTGAGTTTGAGCTTTACCTAGGCTACATAGTGAGCTCAGGGCCAGCCTGAACTGCAAAATTGGGACTCTCAAAAAAAAAAAATCAAGGTAGATCAAAGAACTAAATTAAAATAGAAACACTAAATATTCTGGAATATGGAATAGGTAGAACTCTTGAAGACATGGGAATAGGCAAAGACTTCATTAACAAAACCCCAATTGCAGGCCGGAGGGTTAGCTCAGTGGTTCCAGCGCCTGCCTCGCAAGCACAAGGTTCTGAGTTCGATCCCCAGTAACCACGTATAATGCTGGGTGTGGAGACTCATGCCAACCAACAATCAATACCATATACCACAGTGCTGGGCGTAGTGGCTCACGCCTGTAATCCCAGCCCTAGGGAGGCAGAGACAGGAGGATTGCTGAGTTCGATGCTTGCCTGGGCTACATAGTGAGCTCAGAACCAGCCTGAACTACAAAGCGAGACCCTGTCTCAAAAAGAAAAAAATCCAATTGCACAGAAAATATCATAATCAACTGAGATCTCATCTGATTAAAAGTTTTTGCATAGCAAAAGAAACCACCAACAGTGTGATGAGACAATCCACAGTGTGGGAAAAATTTTTTTCTTTTATTGAGTTTGTTGGTACACTTTAGGTATACATTTGATCACATTCATCATTGAGTAATCTGTACCTGTACGTGATATATCTTGATTCTTAATTTTTCCCATTCCTCTACCTGTACTTCAACCCCTTCATCTCTCATATACATAAGTTTTGTTTCTGCTTTTCCTTTATTACTATCAATTTTTTTCTAGAAACAAAGTTTTTCCAGCTGTTCCTTAGAGAAAGGAGTAATATCTAGAATATACAAAAAACTCAAAAACATGATATATCTTGAATATTATTTCCCGTTTCTGTAACCTCCAGTATCTGTTGCCTCCTGGCCTCTATACTTTTTGCTAGAAGTCAGCTGTAAATGTTTTAGTATTTCATAGTTGATGTTTCATTTTTCCTTTGCTGCTTTCAGGAATTTCTCTTTTGACAGTTTGTCAGTTATGTTCAGCTTTGACTCTTTGATTTATACTACTTGGAGTTCACTGGATTTCTTGTGTGTGTGCTGTATTTGTTTTTCTCTGCTTCTTTTTCCTCTTCCCTGGAATTTTCATTATATGATATTGGCATGGTTGATGATGTTACAAAGGTTTCTTAATATCTGTTCATTTTACATATCTGTGTCCTATTTGTTTCACTTATGAGTATGTGATCAAGGTGCATCCCTTTAAGTATAATTGTCTCAAATTTATCATTTTTATGCCTGAGTAATTGTTCATTTTATTAAAACACACACACACTTTCTTTATCCAGTTTCTAGTTAATGGGCATCTGAGCTGTTTCATGGATTTAGCCATTACAAACTGTACTGCAGTAAGTATGGGTACACATATGGCACTGAGATATGATGCTTTTAATTCTTTTGTGTATATACCTCGCAGGGAAATAGCAGAGAAACTGAATGTATAAATGAGATCCAGAATGTATGATAGGTATTGTGAAATAGGAGTAAAATGTTCAAAGGGAAAAGGAAAAGAAAGGGGTGTAAGGAAAAATAAAGAAGGGAAATAAGTTTGATAGAAAAAAACAAAAAAAGCTTGTATATATAGGATGTAGGTTGGTAGAGTGGGCAGGGGAATGTGAAAAAATGAGAATCAATATATTCCATATACAGGTACAAAATCTCAATGTTGAATGTGATCATAATGTGTATCTAAAATGTACTTTCCTTAGAAAACTAGGGTTAGAGGTCCCATTTGACTCTGCTTATTGCTCTGCTAGGAATATACATAAAAGAATTAAAAGAATCATATCATAGTGACATATGTCCACCTGTGTTTGTAGCAGCTCAGTTTTAATGGCTAAATCTTGGAAACAACCCAAATGCCCACTAGAGACTGGATAAAGAAGATGTGGTTTTTCTATAAAAAAATTAAAGAATGCTAAGTTTGAGTCCTTTATTCTCAAATGGACTTCAGAACATACTCATAAGTGAAATAAATAGGTCACAGATGTGTAAATATCATACCTGTTATCTGGTATGAGAAACTGAAGATGTTAATGAGTTATAGAATGTATGATGAATATTGTGAAATAGAAAATATTCAAAGGGAAATGTGGTGGAGGGGTGATTAATGAGGGGTAAAGAAAAAATGTGATGGTGATTTAAAAAAGTGAAACAAAGTTTATGTATTTAGGGGTGGAGGTTGTGGGATGGGTAGGGGAATGGGAAAAAAGTGAGAATTAAATAGTACCATGTACCCAATATTGAGTGTGATCATGATGTGTATATACAATGTACCAATAAAGATAAAAAATTTTTTAAATGTACCAATAAACTCAAAAAATCTTCTTTTTATTTTTATTTCTATTTCTTTTCTGGATAACTTCAATTGACTAACTTATTCTTCATTGTCCTTCCTGGTCAAATTATTCTTGAGATCATTAAATGTAGTTAATGCATTTTATTTTATAAAATATAGGCATTGACTATTTTTGTCATATTTACATGAAATATTTACATCCTCAGTAAATAATACTGTAAGCCAAAAGTTAAATATTAAAATAGGTACAATTTGTGTTTGCTATCTTCGCTATATGATCATATAATGCACTAAATCATAACCATTTTAAAATTTGAAAATTAAAAGCAATTGCTTTCATAAGTAACTGTGGGTCAGAAAAGAAAATTGAAATGAAGGCCATTTGGATATTGATGATAATGAGATAACATACTGGAATGATTCATTTATTCAGAGGCAAATTCTTAGATGGAAATGTTTTATCATTAAAATAATTTTTAAGAACTAAGTATCCATCTTAAGAATTTTGGAAAATAAGTTTAAAATTAAGATTAATAAAAATTTTAAACATTATTGGAAAGGGAAAATAATCTATAAACTTCATATGTCCTTTTTGAAAATTTATTTTTTATAGTTTTGGCCTTGGCAGTACTTACTTATAAAGATAAAGTAGACATATTATAATCAAAATAACACTCTCACAGAAAAAACTAGGCTACATCTAGGATCTTACATAGCTTATACTACTATAACTGCTCTCCTAAGAATTGCCTGATAGTCAGTCGTTTCCACGTAGTAACAGTCCTACTTCACTGATTTGTATACTTAGAATCCAAAGCATATCATTTTGCTTATATTTTCAGCCATTTCTAGTGTAGAAGTATTTGTGAATATATCTACTACAGAATAAATTAAATGGAATATTGTCAGGAAAGAGGTACCTACTGTTTGAAATAGAAAGCAAACATTTTTCATTGTAACTATTATTTCTGGACTTTAGACTCTAAACTCTTTGCAGCATTAACTGGCCTTCTGTGTACCAGAGAATTCAACCAGCTGGAATTCATCAGGAGGCTA
This sequence comes from Thryonomys swinderianus, assembly GCA_004025085.1. Lineage (NCBI taxonomy): Eukaryota > Metazoa > Chordata > Mammalia > Rodentia > Thryonomyidae > Thryonomys > Thryonomys swinderianus. Next base: position 9,276 of record PVIC010009581.1, read on the forward strand.
ATGATACTCTAGTGTAGTTGGTGCCACAAGGAAACTGATGAAACTTGAAAAACATTTGGGAAGGTAGTAAGAGTGTCTGTAGTCATTGAAACTGGAATTTGTCCTTGAACTTCAAGCCATTCTCCACTTTTTTCTGGGTATGCTTCCTTTGCTAAACTTTATAACCATATTGCTGGGCTGAGGATGTAACTTAGAGGAATAGTGCTTGCCTAGTATGAGCAAGTTCCTGGGTTCAATCACCTGTACTATGATAGATAGATAGATGATAGATGATTAGATAGATAGATGGATAGATAGATGGGTAGTGGGTGGGTAGATAGATGGATGGATAGATTAGATGATAGATGGTAGATAGATAGATAGATAGATAGATAGATAGATAGATAGATAGATAGTTAAAATTAAGTCCATGTTGTAAACAAATACCTGGCCATTGTATGGACACCTGAGCTGAATGAAGACATTTCTGATTGAGTTATTTGGTTTTGTTAATGACCTGTATTATATGCAGTCTTTATAGAATGCAGCCTCTAAGAGCTAGAAGACAGATATCATTTTACTAATTTTAAAAAAGCTGGTTTTTGGGGGGGTGATATTTTATCCTGTTATTTCCTCATGTGAAGTCATGAGACAAGGACCATGCCAGAGGGGAGATATGGATCTAATTTCTTCCCTATTGTAGACTAAAAAAAAATTGAATGAACATTGCACTGGAATGTTCAGCCTATAATAGGCTGCATAATTAATGTCTATAATTGTCTATAATCTGAATGAGTGTGGGAAGCAGGCTTTGCTCTAATCCCTTATCAGGTCTGGAGATCTGCACTCGTACTGCATCAACTAGCAGTTGAGAGGTCTGCACTACTCAAATGGTGTTGCCCAGCTCCCAGGATAGACCTGCAACCTTTGAGGCTGCTGCATTGGGATGCCTGATGCCTGATTGGGAAAGTTAAGTCAGTGATTTCTTTTTTTTTTTTTTTTTTTGGTGGTACCAGGGATCGAACTCGGGCCCTTGTGCATCCAACTTAGGTGCGGTACCACTTGAGCTAAACCCCCGGCCCAAGTCAGTGATTTCTGACTGAGCCCATTGACCATTGTTTCTCAAGTTAGCAACGTGTTGTTTTCCTTACAGTTTCTATGTAGGTTAGGACCGAATTCAATAGAGTTAGCAGAATTAATTTACTACATGATGGATGTACTTGTTCTTCTGGTCTTGTTCTACTGAAAGTTAAGCATTAATAGAGAATAGTATAAAGAAGTTAGAGTTAGAGAAAAGATTTAAGTGAATTGTAGTTTGATATTTTGAGAAATTTATTTCAGACATATGATCATGTGTATAGTTACCATTTTGTTTCTGTTCTTGTTCCTAAGAAATGTACTGATTTCTTGACTACCTGTTTTTGTTTCTACCAACCAGATAAATGTATTAGATAATATGTAACCATTATTGATGTCATGTTACCCTTCTAAATCAGTATAAATATAGCCTGATCAATAAACGCAGCACCTGCTCAGTACTGACTGAGAGGTCCCCCTGAGCCCATCTGTTTTCTTGTCTTTTTCTTAATCCGCACCCCTCGACTTCATTACCCTGTTGTTTTGCCCAGCAGGTCTGAACAAATGAGCATGACTTTAGGAAGTGTACTGTCAACTATGAGGTCTACTTTGTATAAATTACAGAGACCAAATAATTCTTGGAGTGAGGGCAGGGAAATATCTCCTAAAGAAAACTGAATACCCATTGTCAGTTTCCTGGAGGAAAAAATAAACCTTGAGCTAGAAAAGAGAAGGACTTCATACTTTCTTTTGATTGTTGTTATGGAACCTGGCTGGGTAAAGAGGATATGATCAAGGTAGATGATTATGAAAGATAAGATGGCATTGATAATTTGTGACTTACTAACCATAAAATGTTTGCAGGGGATCTATGACAAGTACTTAGAGGCTACTTTGCTAAAAGAAAAAACCCTGACTCTTCAGGAGAGCCTGCAGATGGTCAAAGGGTAACCAAAAGCAGGATACAAGCCCAGCATTCCTTCCTTCATTTTGACTTGCTCTTTCTTTGAATCGCTTTCTCCTGCACTCATCTTGGATTCCAGAAATAATAGGTCCAATGAGTAAACGTTCTGTGACAACAGTCATCGTTGCCCCACCAACAAGTCCCCACTTGCCTGACTCTCCTGAGGTAATGATCCAGTAGACCATGGCTTGACCAAGCTGACCAGCTCTGCAGCCCCCTAACCCTTGCTATAAAACCCCAAAACAGTTGATAGCCCCTTCCAAAGATAGACTTTCATTCCCTAGACTGCTGTGTTTCTCCCCAGTGTGGCCACACTGGGAATATATTTCTTTCCTGTCTTCACCAACATTAATCTCTTCAGTTGGCCTCTTGGGACAAATAATCAGACCTGGTTCATTGGAAGCCTCAGAGTTGAGCCTTGAACCTAAGTTACAAGTTCTGAGTGCCAGACAGTGACCCACTTATTCTAGGACAAATCTCTCTATTTATACTTTATTGTCTTCCTTTTAATGTTCTAATTTCTCTTTAATATTTTTGAGCTGGTAAGTGCAACAGTTTAGTGTTATTTACATTGTGGGAGATTAAGAAATGGGCCTGCACTCACAGATAGATCAGAGTAGGTGTGTGAATTTTTCCCCATTGTGCTCTCTCCTATGAAGTGAATTTAGAGTTTAGTGGACATATGGCTTAGTGGAGGGTATTTGTTCACATGTCAGATACTAGCTGAAGTACAAGTGCAAACTATTGCTATTGTAAAATTTTCCTAATAATATTCCATGTGAGGTGTTTAGATCTAAAATGTCCCCCACAGTCTTATGTGTTTGGAAGGTGATAGGATCATGGGAGTGTTATACTCCATAGATTGACCTGATGATGAGTTCAGTAGCTGGATGTGCTGCTAAGGAAGTGGGATGTGGTTGGAGGAAGGGTCAGTGAGAGAATAATCTAAGGATATATCCTTGTCCTCAACCCTTCCCTTCTCTTTCCTGACTGGGATGAGCTTACCTCTGCCACTCCTTTCTACCGTATCATTTTTTGTCCTGGAGCCATAGACTTGAAACTGTGAGTTAAAATGAACCTGTGCTTTATGTTGAGAATGTCAGATATTTTGTCCCAGCAATAAAAAGTGACTGATGTGAAATCGGTACCAGAAAAATGGGGTTGATGCTTGATTGTACCCAAGCACGGGGTTCAGAAGCTTTTTGGACTACTTCTTGAGGGGAGTTAAGAAGGGTTTGCAAATCCTGGGTAGAGAAGCCTTACAATATTGTAAGCAGAATAAGCAGACATAGATAAGAGATTCTAGTGAAGCACAGATGACCAGATTGCTGGTAGGATTACAGACAGTAAAGGCCAAGCCCAGGAGTTTTCAGTTAGAAACCAGGACTTTACTGGCAGGGAAACTAGAAGCCTTATGTTTTATACCCTAGCAAAAATATTTGCCTTCATCATGCCCAGGTCCTGAAATTTTGCAAAAGACTGAGATTAAGGGCAGTAGACTAATTAATCTTGCACACCAGAATTCAAAACAAAATGTTTAGTCTGTGGCATAGGTACTGCTTCTTTTAGCAGTACTGCTTGTAGCCTGATCTGTAGTGAAAATCAGGAGCAAAAAGCAGGTACAAAAAGTTTGCCATTTTATCAGAAAGGAAATGTTTATAAAATTGGGGCATAGGAACATGATTGTTGAAAAGATTAACATTCAAAAGAAGACAAGAACTTTGCCTCACGACAGTAGGAAAGATGGCTTATAGGCATCTCAGAAATCAGCAAGACACCACCCTACACAGGTTCAAGGGTGTAGAACTGTAAAACTTTCATTTGATGTGTGTGTGGGGTGTGTGTGTGTGTATGTGTGTGTGTGTTCTTGGGATTGAACTCAAGCCCTTAGTGCATGAAAGGCAAGCACTCTACTACTGGGCTGCACACCCAGCTGTAAAGCTTTCTCTCATTTGAAAAGAGAGCCCTTGGACCCCCTGCAGGAGAAAGGCAACCCAGGGACTTAGTTCCCAAGATTCATTTAAACTTATTCAGTTATCTACTCAGAGATCATTGTAATTACTGGATAGTTTTTAGCTGGTAGTGGGCCATGGCATCATCCACATTATCCTGATTTTACAGGAACAGACAATACAGAGGCTTCTACCTAGATTTCAGAAGAAGGCCTGGGAGGCCAGGCAGTATGGCCCTAACAGGGCAGTGGGTGAAGCCAAAAGTTCCTTGACAATCCTAGGAAGTTGGAGAAGCCAGAAATGTGGAATGCCTGTTGTAGAACATCTGTTGAGGAGCCACAGGCAGTGAGTAGAGGCAGTCCAACAGAGAGGCCATGGAGGATGCAACCAGCAATATCATAGAAGTGGAGCCTCCAGCCATTTGGAGGTCACATTTCGCCACAATTTGTTGTGGACAGATCTACAAGATTTGATGTTTGCCCTGCTGGGTTTTAGTCTTGCTTTTGTCTCATTCCTTTCTACCCCTTTATTTCTCCCCTTTGCAATGGGAGAAATGCTTACCCTGTGGTACTCATAGTACGTTGAAAGTATTTAACATGCTTTATTTTTTTTCAGGGTGTCATACTCAAGAGTTTGCCTTGAATCTCACAGGACTCTTTGGACTTGAACTTTTCAGCAACATTGGAACTGGTAAACTTTTAGCAACACTTAGAGATGGTCCAAATATATTTTGCATAATTAGATGGTAATTAATGTAATTAATTAAAAATGTGTGCTTTTTAGAGGGCAGAGAAAGAATTACATGGGTCAGATAATAAAATGTCCCTCCCCAAATCTCATGATTTTGGAAGGTGATTGGCTTGTGGGGTGGCAGACTGTCATCCACATGATGCTGGTTTTACAGGCACTGAGAATGCAATAGTAACTGGGTTAAAGAAGCTTGTGGGAGTGCTATACTCTTCAGTGAATTCATCTATTGAAGGGCTCAGTAGCTGAATATGTTCTGAGGAGAAAGGGCTGCTTTGGAGGTGTGGCATGAGGAACATGACCTGGAAGGACATTCTTGTCTTCAGCCTCTCGCTTCTCTTTCTGCTTTCTAGGCGAGATGGCTTGAATAGCTCTCCTTTGCATGCCCTTCCCCCATTCATTTCCTGTGTTGGAGCCAGCTGACCCCAAACTAAAACCGAGAGCTAAAATGAACCTCTCCTTTAAATAATGGGTATCAGATATTTTGTCCCAGTGCGAAAAAAGTAACACATGAGGTAACAACTGGTTAAGGAAGGGCAAGATATTACAATATTCTATGGATGCGATGGGGGATTTTACCTTTCAGATATGGTTTGAGAATATTCTACAAGGCTTCAATTTGTTGAGATTTAATCCCCATTTTGAAAGATTAAGAGAGAGAATCTTACTCTGACTTTGATACAAGTTAGGGCCTGATTTGGATTAGGTAAATTCATTAGGTTAGAGCCCCCATGATTGAATCCTGGTAACTTTATAAGAGAAGATTGAGAGAGATGCTGTACATACACATGGGGTCTCTTGCTCCATGCTGCCTTGGGCCACCCCAAGAGGCCATCATTAGAACCAATGGGGCGTGTTAATCTTGGACTTGAAGCCTCCAAAATTGTGAGCTGAAATAACCCCTTCACCTTACAACTCACCTAGTCAATGGTATTATGTTATTACTAACATTAAAAAGGTACAACAACTTAGGCCATAGATATTTCAAAGTATGTCAGTCATATAGCATCACTCATGTGTGCTTGAATAGCCTGGAAAATAAAATGTAGTAAGTAGTTCATGGAACTTTATAGCTATCATGAAAAATTCAAATGAAGGAAGAAATTATCCACATTTAATACCAAATAATAAAATAACAATATTATTACCTTTTCACATATGCCTAATGTTGAGAAAGAATATGAAAGTAGCACAAAATCAAGCTTTATTACACTAAACAAAGACTAGATTTAAAATGAATGCAGCCTGCTTCCCATACAACTTTTTACCCTGAAATCTTTTTGACAATCTTCCTAGTCATCAAGACATCTATATAAATATTTATATGCTAAAACCAGATGTTGTTGGAGTTTCTTTGTTTATAGTTCAAAGGTACAAATTCTTCCTATTTCCTAGGCAAATTCTCGAGCCCTCAAGATTGTTAATAACCCAGTATTAGCTGTGACTTTTTTTTTTTTGGTATGTTAGGATTCTTACTATGCTGCTTAATAGTCCTAAGTGCAGGCTAAGAGAATTATTTGCTGACTACGATAGCTCTGTGGGAAATGTCAGCTGGTTTATAAAGTGCTGTTGTTTTTCAAATACATTTTAAAAATCCAAAATGAGTATAGGCAACAGAAGGGAATGTGAGCGAGCACAGGTGCACATATCATGCTCACACACATCAGGTTTGCTAATAGGCTAGAAATTTTCATTGACCTCTCTGAAAGCTATTCTATTAATAGTTACCACTTATTACAGGGAAATAATACAAATTAAAACCATCTAAAAGAAAGAGAAATGGAACACAATCTGGGAGGGTTCCAAATGTGAAGCTTTATTTTCTTCTCCAGTAAGTAATGACCCATTGATCTCCTGGCTTCCATGTGTGACAGTGCCCACGAGCATTACTAACCAGAAATATCACCTGGACTTTGATGACCGGGATTCTTCATTCTGTAGTCCTGGTTGATTGATCAAATACCATGTTTCACAAAATTTAACCACAGGCCCCCAACACCGGTGCAATCACATTCATGGTGTATGCAGATGTAGCTATTAGTTATGACATAGACCGTCTTCCAGAAGTATTTTATACTTGATCAAAATAATCACAAATTGAAAATATAAATAGTACCAGTATCATATCAATGTTTAGTCTTTAGTCATGGGCAGAAGATACTGGTAAGAAATGTACTGATAGAAAGTCTCCTTCTTAGGGTTGGATTTAAACCTCAGAATTTGCTTTGCTCCTCATTTCATTTTCTTTTGGGAAAAGAGCCAACAGTCAAATGCTTAACATATCATTAATATGCTCTTCCTGAGGGATCCTTTTCCACAAGGTAATCCTAGTGCACAGTTTACCAGTCCTTAGCATATCTGTGCAAGATGTAGGAAGAAAAACGTGATGATAAACCTATGTGCTGAATTGAATTAAAAGTTTATTCTAGATTCACAAACTTTTCAATTCTATGCCCCATGAAGATTTAAGTGTTTACAATGTACCAATGCAGTCAAACCTAAGCCATATTCTTTCTCTTGATTTTTAAAATGTAAAATCAATGAAGGGTGAAACTGAGCAAATAAATAGAAGTTAGAGCCCCACCCCCCAAAAATGTCAGTCTATCATTTCACATATCTTGTTCTTTAATTGTAGGTAATGAACTTGTATCTTTATGCTTTATAACATGTAGCTTATCTTTTTCCATTAATGATTATATTTGTTCTTTCATACTATTATAGATTCTTTTAAAATTATTATTGATTTAACCATTTAGCTATAGTTTTTCGTATTTTTCTTGAATGTTTCTATTTGTTTGTTGCTGGGGTAATACACCAAAATGTCAGGCTGACAAGTAAACAAGAACCTTTCACCTAACAGATATCAGTTGCTTATATGATGAATTGCATGCATTTACATATGCAAGAAATTTAATACTCAAGTCAAATAAGACTTGTAATTATTATTATTATTATTTTTGAGACAAGGTCTTGCTTTGTAGTTCAGGCTGGCCCTGAGCTCACTATGTAGCCCAGCCAAGTCTTGAACTCAGCAATCCTCCTGCCTCTGCCTCCCGAGTGCTAGGATTACAGGCATGAACCACCATGCCCAGCATTGTGGTATGTGGTACTGATTGCTGCTTGTGGTATTATATGTGGTTACCAGGGATCGAACCAGGGACTTTGCACTTGATAGGCAAGCACTGGAGCCACTGAGCTAAATCTTCAGCCCAAGATTTGGAATTATTTTCTTTACCCTGACAAATACTAAGAAAAATTTAATACCATGTCTCATTTGTATTTTTTTAATAAATAATTATTTCTTTGTATTTTTTTTTTGAGACAGGGTTTGGCTTTGTAGTTCAGGCTGGCCCTGAACTCACTGTGTAGCCCAGGCTGGCCTTGATCCAACAGCAATCCTCCTACCTCTGCCTCACAAGTGCTGGGATTACAGGCATGAACCACCATGCGTGCCATTGTGGCGTCTAGTACTGAATGCTGGGATTACAGGCATGAACCACCATGTCCAGCATTATATGTGGTTACTGGGGATTGAATTTAGGACCTTGTACTTGTGAGGCAGACACCACTGAGCTAAATCCCCAGCCTGCAATGTATTTCTGTTTTGAAATAGAGTCTCTGTATTGCCCATGCTTACTGTGAATTCCCAGGCTCAAGCTGTCTTCTTGTCTCAGACTCCTGAGTACAATAGGAGTACGACATTATGCTCAGCTTCATTTGTGTTTAATGGAATCAGGTTTACAGAAACTTTGCCCTTGGGGAGTAAATATAATCTCAATGAAACTAATGGGTTTGGCCTACAATGGGCAATCACAAGGTAAGAGGAGGAGGGAATATCCATTATGTTTCTCCTACTTATAAAGCCTGATGTGCAGTTTTAATCCCATTTTGCCTCCTCCTTCTGCTTATCTTTGTAGGTCCCATCATGCCCATTGTCGTCTTCCTAGAAATGCCTGATGTTGTTCCTTGCCCCGTCCAACTAAACTCCTTCTCTCCACTCTCCCAACATGGCAAAGCTACCAGTTCTGAGGTAAAACATATTTTTCAGAACTATCTGTTCTGAGTTTCTCGAGTTCCTCTGGTGATCACAGCTTTTTATTTAGTTTCCCACGACAGCTTTGCTCTCCCTGGGAATCTGAATGCTGGGTGAAAAGACAAGCTGAGTGACACATATTACGTGGTAGCCCCAGCCACCCTCCCCCTCGACCTCAGCCCTTGGCCACGGAGTCAGCCTAGGCTCGTGTTCACCTCTGAGGCTCAGCTCTTTCGCCACAGGCAAGTGGCCTGTGACAGCCGGATAAAGGAAGAGTTTCTGGTCCCAGAGGCTTCAGGTCTGAGCCTGCTTAGAGACTGGCCGTGAGCTTCTCTCACTGTGATACTCCTTGGCCCTCGTCAGGGCCTGTGTCCCGCTGAGCCTGTCCATGGCTACCTTGACATGTTGAGACCTGTCTGAGTCCTCAACTGTAACTAATGCTCTGGAACTCTTCAAAAATTATTGGGCTGGATTATTTCTTATTAACATCAATTTTTAGAATCTCACATTATTAAATCTCTATTGAGTTTATTTTTCAAATTCATTTGTTTGTGAAATTACAATTTAATCAAGACATTGGTCAAATATATTTGTGAAAATGTGATTAATTTCTTGGAACCTTGCTCAACAAAGTTAATGTGTTCTACTCTTATCTTATGAGAACTGATCTTCTGGTGCCTTTAATGGTGAAAAGTCCGTAATAAAGCAAGCAAAGGGAAGAGGAGTTATTTTGTAGTTATATTTTTTTATACAGAAATTTTATTGTTCTTAAGAAATCTTTTTAGAAGCTTTTACTACAGCTTTTCTGTGCTACCATAAAACAAATGGTAAAAACTACAAGTTTCAAAGCAGGCCATAAAAAGGCATTTGAAAAAACTTAGATGAGCGCAAATCTTAGATGAGAGAAATTTCTTTGATTTTAACTGCTTCCATCCATCTCTCATCCATCCAGCCATCCATCCATCCATCTAAGTAGCCAGCTTCTGCTTAAGTCAGATGCTGGACTGGGTATCAAACGATCCAAATAGCAAGGGGGAAGGAGATATGTCAAGATGCAGAAACACTTCCTGATGCTTCACATCACATTCTTGCTGTGACTCTGACTTGAGCGCCACCTACAGTGGACAGAAATGGTGCCCATTGATGGCTTCTCACTGGTAGTGCCCAATGAGTTACTCTCCTATCTGCTTCAAAGATTTCCCTGAAGCTACAGAACTACTGTGTGTGTGTGTGTGTGTGTGTGTGTGTGTGTGTGTGTGTGTGTGTGTGTGTGTAACATCCTTGGGAGGTACCTCAGTAATGAGGGACAAGAGTTGGTGAGTAAATTTAACTGGTTCCCTAGCACCCTTTACAGGACAGTTCTAAAGAACATCATAAATGGTTCCTCAGTGAGTGGCTACTGGGATTCAGCCTCATTTACCCACAGTTGTAACCTATAGCAGATATCTCTGCCCTGTATTAGCAGGCTATAAGTGGCATAAGCTTCTTGCCCCTACATAATTTGGCTGCATTGTATAACGAATCTGACTGAAGCTTTAAGAGACTCAAATGGGCGTGTCAGATGTCAGCTAGCAGAGTTGGGGGAGTATAGATCCTCTGCTAATGACTGCTATGGAGACTTAAATCCTAGCTTATGAAGTAGCAGGGCCTTGCTGAGTTCACTTCCAGCCAAGGTCAGCTTGACTCCAACTGAATTCTTTCCCACTGAATTGTCTATTTGTTCTGTTCAAGAAATGCTCTGCCTCCCTTTTACAGTCCTGCCTACCATACCTACTATCACTAGATCTGTCTTCCTTCCCTCCTTATAGTACTTGTAAATGAACAAACTTTTTAAAAAACTATTTCTTTTAATTTGAGACAGGGCCTTGCTTTGTAGTTCAGGCTGGCCCTAAGCTCACTATGTAGCCCAGGCAAACCTTGAACTCAGTAATCCTCTTGCCTCTGCCTCCCGAGTGCTGGGATTACAGGCATGAGCCACCATGCCCATCATCTGTGGTATATGGTACTGATTGCTGGTGGGTGTGAGTCACCACATCCAGTATTGTTGTATGTGGTTACCAGGGTTTGAACCAGGGACTTTGCACTTGCTAGGCAGGCACTGGAACCACCGAGCTAAATCTCTGGCCCATTAACAAACTCTTGATATCTTTGGTGCCTTTTGTCTTTGCTGCCTAGAGCAGCTTAGGTCAGCCCAAAACCAAGCTCATTAAATCTTGTTTCTGTTTCTGTTCTTGTCTTGCACTGTATTTTCTTGCAGGAGATCAAAACCCATAACCAGGGCTCTTGATAATGTCTCCAATAACTGATGCCCAATGTGATTTTAACTGCTTTGAATCCACAATCAGAATAGTCTGTGAGACATGCTTAATTTGAATCCACAATCAGAATAGTCTGTGAGACATGCTTAATAATTTCTAAGACATTCTAATAATTTTTAAGACATGCTTAATAATTTTTTTTCTTGGTACCAGGAGGGAACTTAGGACATTATACTTGCCAGGCAGGCACAGCACCACTGAACTACATCCCCAACCCTTAATAATTTCTTTTACTGATTTGCTCTCTTTTTCTGTCTCATTCTCCCTCTCTCACTCAGGATTCCCAGAACCACTCAGATAAACTGTTTATAACTGTACTCCTTATAACTTGCATCTAAAGTCCTTCTTTTGACAGAACTCAGTTCTTAAATTATCAATACAAGATAATCAGTTCTATAGCTGATAAAGATATAAACAGATCTTTTGTTCTAAAACAGGAGTAAACAGTGCTTTGCAAAAGTATTGTATGATTGCAGGAACCAAATAAAAGGAAACATTTTAAATTCAGAGTTGAAAGATAAGACTCCCTACTTTCTTTAACTATGGCTCAAGACAAGATGTATTACCCTGCAATGACAGAGAGGAAGCAAATTACAGCAACTTCTATTACAGTATTTGCCTGCAATCTCATGAACATCCTGGAAGAGCCAATGAGGAGACAAGCTGGTGCTACACGGCAGCCTTAAGACTAAGTAGCTTTTAGAATAAAGAGTAGGAGTAATCCTATGCTCCAACGTCCAACACATTCCTTGGTAGGGGGAATGCTTTGAGGTGGGGGAAATCAAGATGTCCAGGATACTGAGATTTAGGGACAATGCTTGTGACCAGGGCTAAAGGATAATTAGCTTTCGACATTACATGATTAGCTTTTAACTCTCTTTTATCCAAGTTCCCTAGGGAATTTGTGCCAAATTCTATAACAGGAATTGTGAAAATTCGAAGATAGTGTGAAAAGGAAAATATATATTTTATCAAAGCAGTGGGGGGGGGAGACTTCCCTATGGAGGGCCCATCTTTTGGCAGAACACAACAGTTTAAGATCTCTGAACAACATGAGGTTTGAGAAGGTCCATGTTGGTCTTATAAGAGGGACAATATCCTAAAACTAGGCTGAAAGGTAAGCAGAACTGTGAAAATTCCTAAGGCCACAAATGGAGGGAAACCAAGTGGCAGCTGGTCCAGGAACCAGGATGACAGTAGAGTATGACACAGAGATGGTGGTTACAGTTGTCCACATCCCTTCCACATTACACTTCCTCTCCATCCCTGCTCAGTTGGACACTGGGGAAGTACAAGTTATAATGGTGTGCCTAAAGAACAAATATGACTATTCTCTAAGCTAACCTGGGGGTCTCTTTGGGTAGAATAATAGAGCCCAAGAGCCCAATGTAGAATTCCATAACAAGTGACAGAAAGTCTCCCTTTCTCATCACTTTCAAAAGAGCTCTCAGATTTACTTCACTTTACTACATTCCCATTTTCTCATTTGTGAAATGAAGACAATACCTTTCACGAAGCACGTGGTTATATAAGACAATCTCATTTAGGGGACTAGCATTTCAGAGCTGCTGTTTTCCAGATACCCAAGAAATTTTAGCTATCTCTGTTCTCTCTTCACAAGAGACAGGAAAGACAAACTATTCTAATTCAACCTGAGTTTTTTCTTTATTTTTAATCCTCAGTATTAAGCTAGAGATGGACAGCCTAAAAGTAAGATTTCTTTCCTTAAAGAACTGGTCAGATTTAGGAGTATGTCTTTTGAGAAATCAAAAAATGAGTTAGATTTTTATGATTACGTTCTTTCTTATAAGAGCTGCTTCACAATTCATGCCTTATCAGCAGCCAGTGAGACTGTTTGATCTTGAAAATTGGTGAATTTAATAGGTACCTGCTTAGAGAGGGTAGAGTGTGTGTGTGTGTGTGTGTGTGTGTCTCAGTTTGGTGAAACAGACAGCAGAGTGATCAAGGGCAGTTAAGTTTGGGGAAGTGAGAGATCCGTCTGCAGAGAGCAGTGAATTTATCTTTTCTCAGTGGAGAACTGAGGCCACAGGGGAAAGGGCTGGGAATCCTTGCATTTTGGATAACTTGTTGGAGATCTGTTTTAGGGAGTGAGCTGAGTGGAGAAATGGTGAGTGGAGACTTTTAGTTTGGCTAGCCAGTGTCAACAGTTTGTCCACTCTGATTCCTCCAAGAGGAGAATTAATTAGCTGGTGCCATGCTGATTGGATTAATAGAAAGTGGAGGAAGAGGATGAAGAAGCTGGTGTGAACTGGCATGAATTCCATGAAGGAATCTTGGAGCCAGAGGTCAGAGATTTCTTTTGAGGTGGGGGAAGGTTTGTACAAGGGGAAGAGTAAAGCGAGTGAGTTTGTTTAAGGAGCAAAGGAGCCATGAGGGCAACAGGTAGTTTTTCTAGGTCCATCCTGCCAAGAGGCGCCACAGAACAGCCTGACAGTAGTACGGTCTCAGTGTTATGTCTCCCCAAAATTCATATTTGAAACAATCCTCAGTACAATAATTTTAAGAGATGGGGCATTGTACATGAGTGAGTTAGTAAGATGTGAAGTCTCTGGGCTTGTGAATAAGATCAGCGGCTTTATCAAAAGACATCCAAGAGGCAAGCATGGTGGCACATGCTGGGAACCCAGTATTCTGTGAGGCTGAGCCAGGTGGACAGCGAGTTCTAAACCAGTCTAGGCAACTTCACAGCTTAGTGAGACCCTGTCTCAACATTAAAAACTAAAAAGAAAACGAGTAGTGATATAGCTCAATGTGAAGGCCCTGGGTTCAATCCCTAGTACTACAAAAGACAGAAAATATAAAAAGTCCAAGGAAGCTTGCTTCCTCCTGCCAACCTGTTAAAAGAAAAACTGAACCAGTTCAGTCTAACATGTCACATAGGAAACAGGAAGCTCTTACCAGACACCAGAGCTGCCACTGCTTTGATCTTGGACTGCTCAGCTTCCAGAAGTGTGAGCAATAAATTACTGCTTTAATAAGTTATTCAATAAAACATATTTTGTTAACAGTAGCCTGAGTGGACTAAATTGGTTATTTATTGCATTTCATTGACCCATGTCTTTTTTTTTTAATATGGAGTCTCAATATATTGCTCTAAGCTGGTCTCTTAACTCCTGGCCCATATGACCCTCCTGCCTCAGCCTTGCAAGTAGCTGGGACAAGAATTACCACTGTGACAAACATGACCAACAGCACTTGAAAAGATTCCAGTGTTTCTGTGAAATCATCATTTAATTAGAATTTTCATCCAGAAGCTACAACCATAGCAGCTGCACAATTTTATTTGTGCTGACTTCTAAAACGGCTACATCTAATCTTACATGTGGAGGTACCCTGTCAGAAAATGTTAGCTGGCAATCTTTTCTTCTAAGTTAAGAGATCTTAATAGTAAATACCATTATTTGTTGAGTGATTATTCTGAACTGGAAGCTGTGCCCTATGAGGGAAGGATACAAGATGAAAGCTCTTTCTGCCTTCTGGAGTTTACATTGAGGAGAGAACTATAGACTCAGTCACTCACAATTATTAGTGGAGAGTTCACCATTTATGGGCATGAACAATAACTATATTCATGGCACATAGGTCTGTAGTGCATTCTATGATCCACTTCAGGAGTATCTAGTGAACCACAGGAAGAGGAGAGACGAATTTGGATCAGGAATGTCTAGTAAGAATTGATGCAGGACATGTCATTTGTAACTGGCTGTGAAGACACAGAAACTGAGTGGGAGAAGAGATGTATGTGCATGTGTAAGTAAACTGAGACTCAAAATATACCTTCATTCTCATTATGTCTATTGTGATCCTATACTATCAAATAACTATGCGACAAATTATAGAAGAGTGCCACTCTGATGTCAGGATCCAGCATATAGTCTAACTCTCTGACCTCTTGAATGCCAACCAGTCACATGGGAAAGGTTGATTATTTTAGACAACTATATGGGCTGGGCTGCCTGAGGGATGAGCTTGGATGGTAATGGGCGCAGCTGTGGGTCGTAGTGTGATTTTGTGGCTTGTTAACGGCCACCCCATTGAGTTGAGGATAACAGGCGAATGGAATGTATTGGTCACCTGTGAGAAATGGAAATGTCTCTCATCCCTTTTAGTACCTCCTTCCCACAGGAAATGTGGATGACAAAAGCTCTTCCACCAGGTGCTCCCTCATAATTATCTTTCACTAAGGCTTTTCCCCAAAAGCTGTGCTCCTTTGTCCTTATCTGCTCTGTGCCCATAGCAATGCCACCAAGCTCCCAGGCTGGAGTCAAACCTCTCCTTTTCCGGGGTGCCTCACAGCTCCCACCTGGCCTGTCCTCTCTGAATGCTGCTATTGGCTGTTCTCTCTGCCTATCTTCAAATGCTTTTATGTTTTTCTATTTTTATTTTAAATTATTAATACTTTACTTAATTAATTTATTAACTAAGTTAATATAACTGTCCTCCAGTCATGCTAGTTAACACTATTGAGCATTCTCAGATTGAATTTTCACAAGTCATTTTGCTTGGTTTTGTTTTGACACAGCACTTCCATGTGTAGTTCAGACTGGCCTTGAACTCACTAAATAGCCCAAACTGGCCTCAATCTTTCAGCGATCCTCCTGCCTAAGCCTCCCAAGTGCTGGGATTACACCACACCCAGTTAATTCTCACAATTCTACAAGGGAGCATTATTATTCCCATTTGATACATTTATTCCTTCAACACATAATTATAGGACCTTACTATTAAGTCTTGAGGATATCTCTGTGGTTAAAAAAAAAAAATCCTGTACCCACAGAGCTTTACAACCTCCTGGCAGCAGAGAACTGGTAAATGGCAAAACTAATCTAGAGAAACAGATAGCAGGAGATAGAGGAGGGGGCAGAGAAGTGCTAGGGGGAGTAGATTTATGTCTTTAAAGGAGTGCTCAGGACAGGTCTCACAGAGAAAGCTGCATTCGATCAAAGACTTGAAGGAAGATAGGAAAGACTCTCCGTTGCTAAAAGGACCTCCTCCCAGACAGAACAACCAAAGCACCAAGGCTTTGTGGTGGGAGCAGACCTGTATGGATGTTACAGGGCCAGGGGATCTGGGACAGGACAATGTAGGGGACAGCAGAGGAACACAGTTCAAACAGTGACAGGCCCAATATCCTTTCTTGCCAGGGTGCATGGCAAGGAAGTCTTACTCTGCTCCAGCTGAGAAGCAGTTAGGCTTTGAGTGGCTGACATGATTAAACTTAAGTGTCCAAAAGAATCAGCTTGGCTGTTGCAGTAAATTTTGGGGCTAAGGTGGAAGTAGAGAGACTATATGCTTCAGTCATCTGGGTGAGAGAAACAATAGTCCAGATCAGGGTGGAAAAGTTGGGGCTGAGCAGCAGAGCCTGGGGACTAGGGAGGATGGGCCATTTTGCCTTGAGGTCACATATCTGAGAAGGCAGCTGTGTTGGTCTGCCTCCCATTGTTACAGGAAAATACTGGAGACTGTGTAATTTATAAAGAAAAGAGGTTTATTGAGCTCACAGGTCTGACCATGCAAGAACATGGAACTAGTCGTTCCTGACAGGTAAGGTATCAGGGTAGAGGAGTCACAGCGACAGGGGTGTGTGTGGAAGAGATGACAAGAAAGACTGGAAGCCAGAGAAACTGGAGCCGGTGAGAACTGTGTTAATCCCATACAAGGGCAGTGTCCCCATGGACCCCCTCCACATCCCGCAGCTGGCCTTACCTCACACATCACCATACTGGGGACCAAGACCAGGCCTTACAGCCCAATCCTAGGAGGAGCAGCACAAACCATCACAGCAGCAGAAGAGAGCCCGCCCCAGGGTGGCCCAGAGGAAAAGCCCTTGTATAGTATGTGCAAGGCTCTGGGCTTGAGCCCCATCCTTTCCACAAAACAAAGCAAAAACTACCCCCCCAAACAACCCCAAATCCCTACAACCCAGGCTGGTTCTCGTTTTTGCTTCAACTTGGCTAGAACAGAGTGGAGGTGGTGGCACTGGTGATGTGACTGTGATCCCCAAGCCTCCCTGGCTTCACCCTGGTCCTGCCCCCAGACCTGAACCTTTCCTATTTCAGCCATCACCGTGGTTGGATCCTTAAGTCAGAAATGTTCCACAGTAGCTCATGCAAGGACTGGGAGGTAGCAGGGGAGACCTGCCATTGGGAGCCAAGTGCCTCTGTCTGCCCATGTGCTTCTTCGTGACACTGCAGGAGAACAGAGCTCACCCTCTGGACAAAAAGGTAGGGCACAGCACTGGCCTCTGTGCCAGTAGTGTAGCCCCCACAGTGTTTCATTCCCAAATGCCCTTCTCTCAACAAATAAACAAGTTATAACTGTATGCCCCACACTGTGATAAATACTAGAAATAACAAAAACCAGCAAAAAAATAAAGTAAAACATCAAGCTGTCATTGAGAAGTTCTTAGTTTACAGGTGTCTCAACAGTAAGAAATAAATTTTAAGTAGGAAATACACAATTGCAACAGAAGTTTTATGAACCATATGCTTGTTGCATGCCATTTGCTTAGATATTTTCTATCCTTTTAAAAAAATGTGCTACTTAGAGTCCTTTCAACTGGTTTTATGACCCACTAGGGGGTTGAACTTAAAGATCTTAAGCTTTAAAAAAAATAGGATAAAGTGAAAACAAGTGTATAAATAGATCTAGCGAGCTGGAGCAGGAGGGATGGGGCTGGGAGCATAGGATGAGACCATAAGAAAGTCTCAAATAACATGGTACTGAGTTTATTTTTTTCCTCCAACAACTTGTAAGATTATAAAGGTCTGGAATGAAGCAATCCAAATTAATATTTGCAACAAAAGGAGAACGAATCAAAAGACATTTTAGTAATAAAGGCAAAGATGATGAGGCCCACGTGAATCTGTGGCATCTAACCACTCATCCACTCACCCCACCTAGGTGGAACTGTCAGATGCTGGAGTCACAGTGTTGAAAAATATATAATTGCTGCCTTCCAGGTGCTTTGTTCAAATAAGAGAGACATTAAATGAAGGCATCAGTGACAGGACAGAGTAAAAATTGGAGAGTATGGAAGTTGACCTTGATGAAGAAAGGTAAACAGGAAAGCCTTCCTAGGAGGGTTGGAGGAAGAAGGGAGGAGGAGCCAGACTAAGAGAAAATACGCATTTGTCAACGATTGGTTGGCTTACTAGGGGAACAGTAGAAGACAGGCTAGGAGGAACCAGCCTAAAGCGCTGGGCTCAAACCTAATCAAAGAGTGACGAGACACAGAAACAAGCTAAACTCTGGGGGTCCAGAGAGTTCCTCTCTCCCTTTGACATAGAGCCCCAAGTGCCTGGCAACCTTGGCTTTACTCACTTAGACACAGGCATGAGCAATTATGGTTTCATGGACTTATCTGCCTCCCACCCTCCATAGTACTTCAGGTAAACAACTTCACCTCTGGTGTTTTTGTTTTTCCCTGCAGCATGTAGCACGTTTTCATGTCCTCTGTCTCCTCAGCACTCACGGAGGAGACCAATTAGCCCTCGGTCTTCCCATCTGATCTCCAGCAGGCTTCCTTTAATAATAATAAATATCAACTCCAGAGCTAAAAAGAGATGGTTTATGTTTCTTTTCTTTCCAAAAAGTCACCTCCGTCTCATTTACAGAGCTAGTTAAAAGTTGCATGAGAGTCTTCAATGATGTTATTGTTTGTGTTTAAATTTCCTCCAAAGCCTCATATGGATAAGGTAGTTGAATGTGGAATGTGTGATGCTGGGGTCAAGGGTGTATGATTACTAAATCACTACACTTGAGTGATTAGTTTGGCACTGCCCCAATCCCTATAGTCTGAATAAGATAAAAGGGGTAGAAAGAGGCTCCTAAATCTGTTACCACGTGGATGCCATGTTTGTTTTTCCTCTGTGATGTTTGTTTGCCATCCCAGCTGTAAAGCCAGCTAATTATGGACCGAAACATCTACGGTAAGCCAAATAAACCCCTTCCTCTAGCTTCTGGTGTTGGGTATTTTTGTCTCAGCAACAAGAGAAAAGTAACTAACATGACATTCATTTCTTTTGCCTGTATTCTCTTTGCATTTTCCCTTGAGCTAAAGGATGTGCTGCTTAGACATTTTCTTGGAGGTCAGATAGCTGACTGATATGTCCTTTAAGTTTCTTCCTCTATTTTCGATACAATGGAGTACTACTCTAATGTAAGGATAAAAGAGTAATTTTTTAGGAAAATGGATGTAGTTTGAGATCATGTTAAATGGCAAATCAGAATCACAAACTTAAATATCACACAGTTTTTCTTACATTAGAAAACCAAAGTATAAAAAAAGAACAAGAAAAGATAACAGGAAGTAGGAAGGCATCTCACAAAGAGGAAGATCAAGAGCTGAAGGGTGGGTGATGGGGAAGGAAAGGAAAGAAGTAAAGATGTTATGTACATGTACCAACTCCACAGAAGGAATGCAAATATTATGTAACACAAACGTGAACTGAGATGTTCTGGAAAAAAAGTCTGGGAGACTAAGCTGGGAAGGTTACAAGTTCAAATCTATTCTGGGCAATTCAGTAACTTACTGAAGCCATGTCTCAAAATTAAAATAAAGGCTAGGGATGTAGCTCATTGCAAAGGCTTTGAGTTCCAGTTTTATTGCTGGAAAAAGTGAAACAAGTGTTTATGCTATGTATCCATATTATGCATTTATATGAAGTGTATTTTACAAAGACATTTTAAAAATGAGGATCCAGGGCTCCTATCTCAAATTCCTATCTTCAAATTCCTTGAAGTAGAATCTCAAAGATAGTGGTAAGGAGAGGTGAGTGTCTGCGTCATTAACAAGTTCCAAATGACTGTGACACAGTGAACACTTATTAAACCTTTGCATTAGGAACTAATGTCAATAGCCAGACGCAGAGCATGGTTGAAAATTTCCATCCAGCAATACTGGCTCAGCTGATTCTTACTGTTTTGGAATATCAGAGATGCATAATAAGTAGCTACTATCTGGATCTGTTGGAAAACAGGTGAAAGTGTTGAGTGTGTAGTGGGGTCTCTGAGTGACTCTGCCTCTGTCCAGGTCCTTGCCCTCACTGTCAAAGAATGGAGAAGTGAGGCTCTTGGGAAGACAAGGAGGAGTCAAGACTGGTATTGTGCAAAGCACAAGTTTAAGGTCTGTTAAATGTAGAGAGAAAGCAGGGGGAAGCTATCTTGGCAGCAGAGTGGTGGCAAAGACAGGGGGCATGCTGCTTGGGATGCCCGGCGAATATAAATGTGCCCATATGTTTGGAGGCAAATTGTTGATTGATGTGGGTTAGACCAATCAAGGTCTTTTAGCCTTTTCGCCTTCCTCTGGGAAGGGAACAAAGTCATTACAAGTAAATGTAACACTTTCATAAAGAATATAGTAGGGTACTTTTTTTCAATCACATGGTCCATGATAAGCATGTGAAAATCCTACAACCCTCAGCTACAGCTAAGCATGTAGTGATTTTGCAATGTTATGCATGTTTTGACCTGTTTTTAAAATTTTTTAATGTCTCTAATCTGTACATATAGGAGTGAGGGCCGGTGATGAGAGAAGAGAACCAGCTGGATAAAGCAAACTCAGGAGGGAAGAGCCACAGACACCCAGTGTCTGCAGAGCTCTCGATACATGTAGGGTATGTTTCTACATATTATCTCATTTGATTCTTAAGTAACTATTTACAGATTGAGAGGTGAGCCAGTAGCACGAGGTAGCAACTATCAGAATTGGGATTTAAACCCAACATATTTTGAGAATGGACTAAGGAACCAGTAAGGCACAGGGCACTTACCGATAGTGAGCACAAGAGATGCATATTGTTGTTGTTGTTGTTGCTTGTTTTAACCTTTAGACTGATACAGCTCTGACAGGATCAGTCTTGTCTGTTGTCACTCACTAGTTAGTTGACATGCTCAGTCAGTTGTCCAGAAGTAGCTGCTTTGTCATGCCAACCTGGATCCATCAAAGGCAGATGACAGCATTTGTGGTTTATTTTTCTCCATCTCTAGCTTGTTTTCACATTTCCAAGAAAGTTTCATTCCCTAGGAAACCTGCATAGTGCAATCCTCCCAAAAGGCCGAGGAGGATTAAATCTGATTCTTCCTTTTTTTTTTTTTTTTTCTGAGACAGAACCTTGCTATGTGGTTCAAGCTGGGACTGAACTCCTTATGTAGTCTAGTTTGGTCTCAAACTTGATGTGATCCTCCTGCCTCAGCCTCTCTAGTGCTGGGATCTAGTGTTGGACAACAGGTTTGCACTACCATACCTGACTAGATTCTACAATTCCTAGACAATCACCAAGACAAAATAGTGGGTTTTCTAATTAAGTGCTTTCTTGTTTTATCTTGCAAGAAAATAAAGACAGGAAAAGGGATACTTTTGACAGGTGCAGGTGTCACTGAAGAAAGGATGCACACGAATTCCTTACACACATTTGGCTATAATCTCATTCCTGGTGTGGAGATAAGGCAAAAACCAGGAGAGGGTGAGGCTCCTGATCTCTGGGCTCTGCCGCTCTCTTCTCTTCGTGCACCAGAAGATGGGTGCGGGGGCTGGATCGCACTTGTTTCCCAAACGTCCTCGGAACCAGTTCTCCGGGATTTGCCGTGACCCCGAGACGGAGGACTGGGAGAGCAGCCGGGTCTCCAGGCGCTCAAGCACCTGGGTCACAGCATGCAGACCCCGCGGGAGGCGCGGAAGCCAGGTGCACAGCACTCCAGCAAGGGGAGTCCTGGGCTCCCCCCTCCGCTGGCTTTGGTTCGCCCCGCTCTCTTTCAGTGGAGCCCGCCAGGTTCGGTCCGAATGCGGGTTGGGCCTGGGGCCGGAGCGCAGAGCCCAGCCCGCCGCTCAGTCCCGTGGCGCGGCCTTGCGCGTCCCTGGTCCCCTCCGCCCTGGCCAACGCGGTCGCAGCCAAAGCCCGGCGCGCTATGCACCGCGCAGGACGGGACGGAGGCGCCAACAGCCCCGGGTTGAGCATGCGCAGTGCGCGGCCGGCGGGGCGGCCCCAGCGGCGCAGAGAGCAGCGCTGCGGTGGCGGCGGCGACGACGACGTGAGCGCGCAGGGGGGCGGTGGCCTCGCCTCGTCTGGCTCTTTCCGCCTGACTCCTGTGACGCCAGGCGTCGGGGAGATGTCGGATTTTGACAGTAACCCCTTTGCGGACCCGGATCTCAACAACCCGTTCAAGGTGAGCATGGGCCGCGCGACTCAGCGCCGCTGGCGAGTCCCGCCGCCGCCGTCGCCCTGGGCCGCACTCCTGCGCTGGGTTTGGGTCGGAGCTCCTCCGCCGCACCTGCCGACGCGGGGCCGCAGGTCGTGGCCGCCCGGGGGCCGCGCCGCGCCCGGGGTCCCGTGGAGGCCACCGGTGCTCGGCTGGCGGGGAGGTAGGGTTGTCATGGGGCCCCAAGACGGCCGCGGAGGCGGAGAGGTGAGGGCGCCCCGTACGCCGCGCGCACGCAGGTAGTGTTTTTATTATTTAAACTTGGGCTGCATGCAGGGGCCGCCTGCGGCACTGCGTGGTCCCTCCCCGCAGGGCCGAGGTTGAGGGACTGTTACCGAAGCTTAAGTCAAAAATAATAAAACGTTTGTGGAAAACAATAGTGCATGTGGACGACATCTTCCCACCTATCCTCTCCTCCGGAGGGAAAGGAGGGGAGATTTTCCAAGCTCTGGTGCGTCACCCGTGCTCCGGGCGGCTCGAGGATACCATTTCCCGCAGGAGCTGCTTGGCTTCCTGGGTCAACCTTCTCATCCTCAGCTTGGAAAGGGTTTGGCGCAGAAACCGGCGAAGGTGGCTGAGAGGTTCCTCATCTGCCCTTAAATTACTGCACTTTGTAAAGGTACTCCAGGTTTCTTAATGAGCGTAACTGCCTAACAAGTGTAATTTGTTTTCAACTGTTGGTTAAGTTAGTTGTTTTTAAATTTCCCCTGGCCATCTGCAATAGTGTCTTTAATTAGTAGTCACACAAAATGAAATGTTAGCTGTAATTTGTGGTCACACCAGGGTCCCTTCTGGTGTTAGGTTTACATAAATATATATTTGACTCCTGGTTTTCTCTTATTGAGAATCCTGGAAGAGATCTGATAATTTCATGAAGGGTTGGCCTAGGCAGGTTATACTTCACAACTCAGTTTGTAGAAATACAGAATAGACTCAGTAGCCATTCCATCGCCCCCGATGTCATTTAGAAAAACGCGGTGCAACTGGCCTGTGACATTCAGATAGATGTTTTACAGGTGATTTGGTTGCATTTTTAAGGAGAGTTTGTTTCCCTAGAAGTTCTTGGTGTTGGATTCACTAATGTGGGAAATCAAGTTATACCTAAATCATAGACATCCCAAAGGGATATCTCATAATTTGCCAAATGGATGTTAAGATGTTTTTAAGAAACCATTAGATTTTCCTAATCCAGAGAGTTGACTGATGCTGTTTATTTTTCTATTTGATCTTCCATTTTCATGGCCTGCTTCACACTAAGTTCTCTTGGTAGGGTAGATACGGTTTTGTTAGCTCATACTGGTGTTTTATGGCATCTGCTGTTGCCATGAATTTTCCTCTTTACCACACTAGGATTGCTGTACTAATTCAGAACCCAAAAGTTTTAAGTGTTCTTTCATGGCAGTATAAAAATGCAAACCTTTTTATATTTTGTAACTGGTTGCACTCAAGGAACAGTTTATTCAAATCCACAAAAATGCTTCGAGGGTCTAAAGATTCATGTATATACATAATCTTTATGTTGGTTCTGTTACTCTCTGTGTACCTCTTGCCATTTGTATCCACCTGTCTTCCCTCTTCTAAGACTAAAGTTTACATTGCAGTACAATCATTCCCCCCCCCTTTTTTTTTTTTGAGACAGGGTCTTGCTTTATAGTTCAGGCTTGCCCTGAGCTCACTATGTAGCCTAGGCAAGCCTTGAACTCAACAGTCCTCCTGTCTCTGCCTCCCTAGTGCTGGGATTACAGGTGTGAGCCACCATGCCCGGCACTGTGGTATGTGGTATTGATTGCTGGTGGGCATGAGTCACCATGCCAAGCATTGTATGTGGTCACTGGGGATGGAACTCAAGACCTTGTGCTTGCGAGGCAGGCGTTGGAACCACTGAGCTAATCTCCGGCTCTCTCTATACCTTTTTTTTGTTGTGTGTGCTACTAAGGGTCCTGACCCTGACATTGAGCTATATCTTCAGCTCTTTTTAAGTTTTTATTTTTAAAATTTTGAAACAAGGTATTGCTAAGTTGCTACATTGCTCAGGGTGGCCTCAAAGTTAAGATCCTCTTCCCTCAGCTTCCTAGAGTGCTGGGATTACAGATGTCTTACTTTCCTTGTTGCTGAGACAAAATACTTGACACCCAAAGTTAAAGGAAGCAAGGTTTATTTAGCTCACATTGTGTAGAGGTGGCAGTCCGTAGTTGAATAGTTCCAAGGCAAGGTGGCATACAGAGGGACATTGAAAAGAAACAGCTCATGGTGGGGTGAAGGCAATGAAATGGCAAAGTAATGAAGAAGCAGCAAGGGACAAATGAGAACAACAGCCCTTTGTCTCTTATATTCTGTCCAGGCTACCCACCCTAGTGTTTATACACAAGATGTGAGTACCCTTAATCCTAGCATTTTATCAACCCCAGCATCACATCCTTAATCCCAGGGTCACACACCCTGGATCCAGCCACTTGTGCAGAGCTCTACCTCTGACTACATAAGGCTTTGAGGGGATCTGTAACAAGCCATAACACAGGAATACACCACAAATGTCCCACTTTCTTCTACTTTTGCTTCCTTTTATGTAAAAGTGATTTTTTTAAAGAGTTATGCTTAAAAGGTTCTGGACTAATTTTTCTTTTCAAATCTTGTTTGCTACTTCACAGTTGATCTCCATTTAACTTTTTAAGTGACTTTCATTGGTTTCTTAGTTCTTTACGGTTTCATTTGCTTCACTGTTCATATTAGGAAAACTTTTTACAGATAACTTACCTTCATTTGGACCACTGTAATGAAAACAATTTATGAATTTAGGCTCCTTAGGTGATACAACCACAGTAGTTCACCTGATTCTGTCAGCTGTTGTAAAATTCTTTGCTGGAATCAATTTTTTTGTTGTTGTTTTTTAGGTAGTGCTGGTTGCCCAATGCATGTACTTTGATTTTTTTTTTTTTGAGACAGGGTCTCACTTTGTAGTTCAGGCTGGCCCTCAGCTCACTATATAGCCCAGGCAAGCCTCGAACTCAACAATCCTCCTGCCTCTGCCTCCTGAGTGCTGGGATTACAGGCGTGAGCTACCACGCCCAGCTGTACTTTGATTTTTTTTGAGACAAGATCTGGCTTTGTAGTTCAGGCTGGCCCCTGAGCTCACTATGTAGCACAGACAAGACTCAAACTCAGCAGTCATCCTGCCTCTGCCTCCCGAGTGCTGGGATTACTGGCATGAGCCACCACACCTGGCATTGTGGTATGTGGTACTGATTTCTGGTGGATGTGAGTCACTACTCCCGGTATTGTTATATGTGGTTACTGAGGATCAAACCAGGGACCTTGTGCTTACTAATCAGGTTCCGGAACCACTGAGCTAAATCTCTGGATCCCCACTTTAATTTTTTTACCCCCACTTTGATTTTTTTATGTGAGTTTAGACTTGGGGATCTTATGGAGAGAGATAATCAGGGTAGGGTTTAAACGTCTTGAATTAAGATGTACACAACCTAGATTAGATCCTGATTTTATTATTGACCAGCTGTGAGTCCTTGGGAAGTTGTTTAGACCTCACTTTACTCTTCTCTGTAATAGAATAAACTGTCTTCTATAGAATTGCTAATAGGGTTCAATTAATACACACTTATCATGCAAAGTGTTCAACATGTAGTGGTTTTCATTAGATGCTAATATTTAGCATTAATATTTAAGTTGCTGAAGTTCCTGTGTTCCCTTTGGATCTTTTAGAATGGCAGTAGATCAGAGTCAAGAAATTGTGGTTAAAAATAAGTCTTTTCTGTAGGTAACTGTGCTAGAGTAGGGCACAGTTGTCTAGTGCTTTGTCATTATACATCAATCCCCTCTGTAGAAGAATTTAATATTAAGGATGAGTGTGATGTCCCATTTTGTATTGGCTTCAAAATTAATTTTACTTTAAAAATACCATAATCACCCTTTACTCCTGGTTTCTCTTATTTGTTACCCATTGTCAGTTGCATACAGAAAATAGTAAATGGAAAATTCCACAAGAAAATAGTAAGTCATAGTTAAGCTGTATCACAATGTATTATGATTGTTCTAGTTTTAGTTGCTAATCTTTATGTGCCTAATTAGTAAATTAAACTATCATAGATATGAATAGGAAAAAATTATGTGTAGAGTTTGATTTCAGGCGTTATTGGAATGTTTTGAAATTTATACTCTGAGGATGGGGAGGCGACTACTGTAATCTTTTAAAAATAGCCTACAATTGAGCATTCTCACATTTTAAGTTAGAGGAGTTTCTGTGGCATCCTGACTTTAATTGAAGTTAAAAATTAATCATTTTATTGAAATATAACCCATAAGTCAAGGTTGTTGATCATTTGTCTAAATCTGTTCAGCCCATTGTAATAAAACACAATTACACTGGTCATTTATAACCAACAGAAATGAATGGAGTTAGAAGCTCAAGATCAAGGTGTCAGCAGTTTCAGTATCCTAAGAGACGACGCTGCCTTCTGTGTGTCTTTCCAGAGTGGAGGAGGAGGCAGCTGTCTGGGACCCTTTTATAGGGCATTCATGCCATTCTGGAAGGCTGGATTGCTTCCCAGCGGGCCACCTTCTGATAACACATTGGTGATTAGAGTTTAACTTGTGAAATTTTGGGGAACACAAATAAGCATACCATAACACCACTTGTTTTCCTTCTATAACATCAAAGTTGCCAACCATCATATTTCACTTAAACTTAGAGTGACATTAATAATAAGCTGACTTTGTTCCTCTATCCTTTTACATTTTTCAGTTTGGAAATTGACTAGCCTTAGGAAAAGATTTTGAGGATTTCCTCTATAATAATCACATTTTGATAAGTTTATTTTTTAGTGGTAATTTGAGAACATTAATGAATGTGTAGTCTGTTTTATGTTCATGTCAACTACATGAATTCTTGTCTTTTCAGGTTATTTATTTATTTTTTTTTTGAGACAGGGTCTCGCTTTGTAGTTCAGGCTGGCTCTGAGCTCACTATGTAGTCCAGGCAAGCCTCGAACTCAGCAATCCTCCTGTCTCTGCCTCCTGAGTGCTGGGATTACAGGCGTGAGCCACCACGCCCGGCATTGTGGTATGTGGTGTTGATTGTTGGTGGGCGTGAGTCTCCATGCCCAGCATTGTATGTGGTTACCAGGGATTGAACTCAGGACCTTGTGCTTGCGAGGCAGGCGCCAGAACCACTGAGCTAACCCTCTGGCCCCTCAGGTTAATTTTTTAAAAAGCATATATGTTTTGATTATATTTAATGAAATAACAGTGCTCCCCATTTTAAGATGCTCCTTTGTTTATCCCTGTCTCACTTAGCTATTGGCATGGAACAATGTGTAGAGGTCTAAAACAGTTGTTTGTGATTTTGTTACTTGAGCTAGACTCAACTGGCAGCATTCTCTTCTTTCCCTCCTCACAGTGCTCTTGCCCAGCACCAATCATTTGGCTTCTGTCATCAGTCCAGCTTTACTGGACTGTTTGATATCCTCCCTCAAGTCTTGGTGCCTCTGGTCTCTACTCATGACCTGGAGCAGTCAGTGGGGGCGGCAGTGGGTTTTCTTACTTGAGTCCTTTGCCATGTACAGCCTGGGCTTTTTACAGAATGGCGTCTGTGCTCTAAGAGTGTGAAGCCAAAGCTACAGGCTTCTTGAGTTACAAGTCACTTGGGGTGTATTTGTTGGTCACAAGGTAATCTCAGATTTAAAAAAGAAGAAAGAATTAGACCCTGTGCCTTACCTGAAGAGACTGTGCCCCTCTTGACAAAGACCTATGAGCTCGGAAGAAACAACAGCATAAAATGGTGAGACAGGTACTGGAGAATCTCAGCAGATAGTCCCGTTAAAATGGAGGAGGATGGGGCCTGAGACTGAGCTCAGTGGTTCCGGCACCTGCCTAGCAAGTGCACAGTCCTGAGTTAGATCCCTGATGACCACGTACAACAGTACCGGTCATGGTGACTCACGCCCACCGGTAATCAGTACCATGTACCACAGTGCCGGGCATGGTGGGTCACACTTGTAATCCCAGCACTCAGGAGGCAGAGGCAGGAGGATTGCTGTGAGTTTGAGGACTGCTTTGGCTACATAGTGAGCTCAGAGCCAGCCTGAACTACAAATACAAAGCAAGACCCTGTCAAAAAAAAAGGGAGGATTGTTTCCATTTCACAGTTGTTGGTCCTAAGCAGTTCTCAATTGTAGCCAGGCACAAACTGTTAAATAAAGTTAGGCTTCTCTACTTTGGAGGAAGTGAAGTTCTTTGACTAGAATGTTGCTGATACCTGGAAAGGCAATCATCTTGCCTCGGCCTCCCCAGTGCTGGGATTACAAGTGTGAGCTGCCACACCCTGGCATTGTGGTATGTGGTACTGATTGCTGGTGGGTATGAGTCACCAACCCAGCATTGTGGTATGTGGTTTCTGGAGACTGAACTCAGGACCATGTGCTTGCAAGCCAGATGCTGGAACCACTGAGCTAAAATCTTGGCCCTCCTCATCTGTTCTTTTCTTCTGCTTTTGTCTCCGTTCTTTGAGACCATCTTCACCCTGCTTCCTGCCCGTTGAATTTGGGAGCCCAGTAGCCTCTCTTCATCTTGAAATAACAGTTCCTTTTAGTCCAGGCAGGTGTGTGAGTCTATTAACAATTCTTGTTGATCTCACCAGGATCAAAGCATGCCCTAAAACCTGTATCTGTGATTCTTTTGAAGCAGTCTTACGGCACTTAACTGCTTAGTGCAAGTGCTGTGGATCAGCACATGTAAGGACCTTTGCTTTTGGTGTAGGTTGGGCATTCCCTATGGTCAGTGGACGCCCTGGGGGAGGTACAAAGGGCGACTGCTGTACCACTAACAAAATTAGTATTTGAACCCACCTTTATTTAGGTTTTACAGTTTTAACAAAACAGTTGTGCTTGAGATAATAGCAATTGTGAAAAAAGTTAAAACTGTTCTTATACTGTTACTACCAAAAAAGTATAATTAATATTTAGTGGTACTGAATGGAGATGCAAGAAAATTGTGTGTTTTTTTCATTATGTGAACCACTAGTGTGATATTGTTGCTTAAAAATATCTATTAATGAGATGGGTAGCTAGTTTCTACACCATTTCTTATACCAGAGAAACAATATATTTATTCATGTGTCCAATTTATACATATGTGTCCATTTTCAAGGTGCATCTGCTTACCTAGGGATGTCTTGTTTGTCCTTTGAGTAGTATTCTGTTGTGTAAAAAAAAAACCAAAAAAAAAACAAAAAAACAACCCATGTCTCCATTCATTGGTTGATGGGCATTTGGAGTATTTCCAAGATTTAGCTATTACAAAATCTTCTATAAACGTGGGTGCACATATATTGCTATGGCATATGCTTTTAATTCTTTGGCTTTCAGGAAGATATTAAGAAGAGAAATAGCTATGTCAAATGGGACCTCTAATCCTAGTTTTTTGAGGACTCACCACACTGATTTCTATAGTGGTTGCACCAGTCTACATTCCCACCAATAGTGGAAAAGGCTTCCTTTATCTCCACAGCCCTGCCAGCATTTGTGGTTGGTTGATTTCTTGGTAATAGCTATTCTTGCTGGAGTGAGATGGAATCTCAGCATTTTTTAAATTTGTATCTCTCACATGACCCGTGATGAACAATTTTTAATATATTTGCCATTTTTTTCACTCCATTGGTGATTTTTGCTATGCAACCGCTTTTTTAATAAGGTGAGATCCCAGTT
This sequence comes from Thryonomys swinderianus, assembly GCA_004025085.1. Lineage (NCBI taxonomy): Eukaryota > Metazoa > Chordata > Mammalia > Rodentia > Thryonomyidae > Thryonomys > Thryonomys swinderianus. The sequence continues at coordinate 39,281 of PVIC010009581.1, forward strand.
GTTGATTCTTTGTAGTATTTCCAGAATTTTGTTCATGAAGTCTTTGCCTACACCTGTGTCTTCATGAGTCTACCTATCCTGTCTTCCAGAATACTTAGTGTTTGTTTCAATATTTAGATATTTGACCCATTTTGATTTTAGTTTAGTGCATGGTGAGGGACATGGGTCTAGTTTTAAACTTCCACATAGGGAAAACTAGTTATCCCAGCATCGTTTATCAGTCTTTCTCTCAGTGAAGGTGTTTGAACCCTTGTCAAAGTTAAGGTGACTGTGTGTGTTTGGAGTTGTTTTGCATCTTCCAATCTGTTCCGTTGATCCCAAGGTCTCAAGTCAGGAATCATGATGCTCCCTGCCTTGCCTTTGCTGTCCAGAATTATTTCTATTATTCTAGGTTTGTTTTGGTTTCAAATGCATTTTAGGATTGTTTTCTCAAGTTCTGTTAAACATGCTTATAATGTTTTGATTTGATTTGGACTGCATTAAATCTGTATAACAATTTTGGGAGTAAGGGCATTTTCATTATATTCTGCCTAAAAGTAAGGGTATCTTTGAATTTTCTGATATTCTCTTGGATCTCCTTTTTAGAGTACTATAGTTTTCAATGTAAAGGTCTTTTACTTTGTTAGATTGATTCCTGAGTATTTCATTTTTTTTGAGATACTGCAAAAGAGTGTTTCTCTAATTCTCTCTCAATGAATTTGTATATGGGAACACTACTGATTTTTGAGTATTAACTTTATATCCAGCTATGCTAGTAAATTGAAATTTGGTTATTAAATCTAGAAGTCTTGATGGAGTTTTTGGGATCTTTCTTGTAGAATATCATGTCATGTGCAAATACGAATTGTTCCTTTCCTATCTATTCCTTTTACGTTCACTTGTCTAATTGCTATAATAGCCAATTTCTAAAAAAAAAAATTCTACATTATGATCTGATCACTTGAGTATTCTCAGCTGCAAATGCATATTTGAAGAGTGGTTTGAACATAGTAAAATGTGTCCAAAGGTGGCAGGAAGAGTGGTCATAGTTCTGGAAGCAGATCCTATGAAGAATAACTTACTTCATTTTTTTTTTTTTTTTTTTTGCTTTTTGAGAGGATCTCGCTTTGTAGTTCAGGCTGGCCCTGAGCTCACTATGGTGCCCAGGCAAGCCGCTGCGAATTCAGCAATCCTCCTGTCTCTGCCTCCCGAGTGCTGGGATTACAGGTGTGAGCCACCACATCCAGCATTGTGGTATGCAGCGTTGATTGTTGGTGGGTGTGTCTCCACGCCCAGCATTATATGTGGTTACTGGGGATCGAACTTAGGACCTTGCGCTTGCGAGGCAGGCACCGGAACCACTGAGCTAGCCCTCCGGCCCAGAATAACTTACTTTAAATCACTCAATGGATCTAGTCTCCAGAAGGCTAAACAGAAAGAGTAGCCATCAGATACTTGAGCAATTCCTAGTTAAATGAATAAACTTATTATTTGTTGCTTTGAAAAAGAACCTTAGGCTAATTGACAAAGTTATGTGAAGATAGATCTTGACCCAACATTTTTTTTTGAGACAAGGTCTCACTTTTGCAGTTCAGGTTGGCCCTGAGCTCACTATGTAGGCCAGGCTAGCCTCAAACTCATTGGCAATCCTTCTGCCTCTGCCTCTGCCTCTTGAGTGCTGGAATTACGAGCGTGAGCCACCATGCCTAGCACTGTGGTATGTGGTATTGGAGATTAAACTCAGGACCTTACACCTGCCAGGCAGATGCCGAACCATTGAGCTAGATCCCAGGCACCAACAGAGATTTTTTAATCTATTAGGATAGCCTGCCTTATAGGTTCCTTTTTGGTATTCTTTAGCACTTGAAGTAATTCACGAAGAAGTTGGATAACCTGTGGCGATCCTAAGTTAGAAATTTTTTGTGTTAAAGGTTGGTTTTTTTCCGCTCTGCAACTCGTACCTTTATGGGCATCTTTGTGAGTGCTGTGTTCCCTGATGTTCTATGAACTGTTAGTTGATTCTGATCATCTCAGTAGAGAGACTTTATATTGCAGGGGTTGCAGTGCTCTGAGCTCCTCCATCTGCTGAGGGAACAACCCTCAGTAATTGCCTCCATGGTGTTGCTCGTGTCCTCTGTTGTGTGACCTTTACCACCCTGCCCTCAAATAACCAAACTTATCACAGGTCCCTGGTATGAGGGAAACACTGGGATTTCTGAGGGTTTCAGAGTGAAGTGGAATCTTGTTTTGATTTGCAACCTACTGGTGGATAAAGATGTGGAGAATGTTTTTATGTACATATTGGCCATTTGTATAACTTATGAAAAATATCTGTTGAGATCTTTTGTCTATTTTTAGATTAGACTGTTTGGCTTTATACATGTTTTTATTAGTATATGTCTGATTCATAATGATTACGATCATTTTGGGAATTGGTACATATACTATTACATGTTAACAGTGTTAATTCCTCTCTCCCTTGTCATCTTCCCCTTCATGTCTCTCATCCCAGGCCCCTTCTAGTCTTCATTGAGTTTATCTCCTAATTTCCTGTCATCTCTTTCATTTTGTTTTCTAAATTATTTATATTTTAGGCTTATAAAGTTTAGTTCTAAGAGATTTTTATATAGTTGAGATACAAATCTTATCAGGTACATGATGTACAAACATTTTCTTCCATTTTTATGGGTTACTTCTGACTTGTCTTTTTTTTTTTTTCTTTGATTTTTTTTTTTGAGACAGGGTCTTGCTTTGTAGTTCAGGCTGGCCCTGAGCTCACTGTGTAGCCCAGACAAGCCTCGAACTCAGCAATCCTCCTACCTCTGCCTCCCGAGTGCTGGGATTACAGGTGTGAGCCACCACGCCCTGCACTGTGGTATGTGGTATTGATGGCTGGCGGGCGTGAGTCTCCACGCCCAGCATTGTATGTGGTTACCGGGGATCGAACTCAGGACCGTGCGCTTGGGAGGCAGGCACCGGAACCACTGAGCTAACCCTCCGGCCCCTGACTTGTCTTTTGAAAGCATTAAAGTTTCAAATTCTGTCCATACTATTTTTTGTGTTTTAATGTCATATTTAACACTTTGCAAATCCAAGGTCATGAGGGTTTATGCTGTTTTCTTAGTTTCATCTCTTACATTTAGAGTTAAGATTAACTTTTAATTTTTGGGCTTGTTCTCAGGTAAGGTGCAGTTTTATTCTTTTGTGAATGGATATTCAAATGTTCCAACACTGTTTGTTGAAAAGACCATTCTTTGCCTGTTCTGTACTCTGTTGTAAAAAAGCAAAACAAAACAAAAAACACTCAGCATTCTTTATCTGTATTCTTGCAGTAGACATTATGTTTTATTTAGGAAAAGCCTCTGTATTTCATGTAAATAAAGACTCTGAAATACCCAGAGGGTATATTACCTTGGTTAGCTTCTAGAATTGCCAGACCTAATGTTGTAATATGAAATATAGTATTAACACTTTTAAAAACTGTACTAGGTACACCTTTTTAGAATGTAATTATGACTACCTTATTAATATTTCCAACTTGATAGTTGACTAGTTTTTAAAACATTACCTTAAAAGAAACACTGAAATGTTATTTTACAAAATACAGCTGAATTACAGAATACATGTTTACATATAAGCAAAAACTGTTGGAACCTCAAACTCAAAAGGAGCAGTAAGTGAATATTATAAAGTGTTGTGATTTTTTTTTTTTTTTTTTTTTTTTGCGACAGGGTCTCACTTTGTAGTTCAGGCTGGCCCTGAGCTCACCATGTAGCCCAGGCAAGCCTTGAATTCAGCAATCCTTCTGCCTCTGCCTACCGAGTGCTGGGATTATAGGTGTGAGCCACCACGCCCAGCTAAGTGTTGTGCATTTTTGTGTTAGTGAAATCAAGCATTGAGTATTGGTGAGATCAAATAGAAAGACAGGACTTTTTTTTTTGGTGGTAGTGGGGATTAAATTTAGGCCCTTGTGCTTCCAAGGTAGACATGGAACCACTTTAGCTAAATCCTTGGCCAAAAGAAGGGATTTGTAATAGTCATGTATTGATAATTTTAACTAGTTTGATAATAGAAGAAAACACAAATTGTCTTGAATGCCCCAGATTAGATACTTGACTGCAAATGGTTTAGAAAATATGTTAAGATTCACTTGTTTTGCAGTGTTGGAGGATCGAGCCTTGTGCTGTCTATGTGGTGAGCAAGTGTTCTACCACTGAGTTATACCATAGCCCATGTGGCTGGTAAAGATATTTGCCTGGCAGACATGGTGAAAAAAAAAGGATATTGTGGGAACATTCTGTGCAAGGGAAATACTGGGAATTCCCCACTTGATTCAAGCGAAATAAGCAGTGATGGAAGTTGTATATGTTGCCAGTAGCAACCATTTTACCTCTGGAATCCTTTCTTGGTAGGTAGGTGCCGTATATCATTTGGAATGTGTGGAAAATCATAACAAATGAAAGTGATAAGTGACAGGGAAAAGTATGAAGAGTATGGTCAGGACATAGTGTGTATAGTAAATGTAATTTTACTATTATTTGCCAATATTTTTTCCTAGAGCGTGCTTGTTTTAGGTTGGTTTAGCCCCAGATTTTATATGCTATATATCTAATATTTGGCATTTTAAGTAGTCATAAATTTCAGGGAATTGCTTACAAGTGAGTAGTGTGTTATAAAAATGCAAATTAACATTCTCTAGGCTTACAGAAGGTAAAGGATCCTTTTTCTATTTGATTTTTAAACTTCTTTATTGGAAACATTTAAGTTTGAATCTCGGGGGAAATTCCTTTCCATTTAGAGTTGAGCTCATAGGGAGATCTGAGGTCTGGGAACAGACATTTCCATGCTCTTACCTGTGTTGGGTGAGTTCAGAGGAAGGAATAAAGGAAATTTGCAGAGGTTTGTCTTCTGGTGGAGGAGAGTAAATAAGGTGGGCTCTTGAACCAGGCTGCTTAGGTGACCTTAGGCCAGTTAATTTTTCTAACCTTCAATACTTTCAGTACTTACACTAAGCATTTGTCTTGATATAAAAAGAACTATCAGCAGTATTAAAAAAAAGATAGGAGTTTCTTAAAATAACCAAGAAAATAAATAATAGTGTAAGATTATCTTCAGTTGCAATATGTGATTATTTATTCTGTTTTTCATCCTTAAATTGCCAGTGTTTCCCTGAAGATTATAATTTTTATTAACTTTTAAACATTTTGGTATTAACAGAAATAGTAACAAAAACAAGGCACACAAATTACTAGTTTCCTTAAAAAGCTTAGGGATTTTTAGAAACTATTATATATCACAACTTGAACTGAAGATAACTAAGGAGAATTCATTGTATTTTTATGACAAATCACCTTGTGGCATAGGTTTCATTGAAATGTTCAAGAGTTGCACACTTGGCTGCTAAATGTTAGAGATTTTTGTGAAGGCCATTAGTGTTTTTATTTGCAGTAATAGTTGTTAAAATTAGTTTCTTTCTGAAATCGTGAGGCTGACAGAAGATATATGACTAGACACATAGTGTTGTGCCTTTTCCATTAGTGTTAGAAAATGTTCTGTGAACTTCATACATACTTTCAAGTGGAGAAAGTATGCATACTGACCACCTGTAATATGAGCTAACTATTGAAATTGTTTTAAATTTGTTCCCATGACTTCACTTGCCACATTTAGTAGTCTGTACCTTGACTATACTGAATGAAAGAAGCAGTCATAAAAGACTATGTATTGGCTGATTCCACTTTGCATATAGGAAAAGTATGGAAAAGTGGTCCTTAGGCTTGGATGGGTTGGGGGCAAATGTGGTAATTCATTATTTAATATATTAAAAGATAATGACTGAAGTGCTGGGTGTGGTGGCTCACGCCTGTAATCCCAGCACTTGGGAGGCAGAGACAGGAGGATTGCTGAGTTCGAGGCTTGCCTGAGGTACATATTGAGTGAGCTCAGGGCCAGCCTGGACTATAAAGGGAGACCCTGTCTCAAAAAAAAAAAAAA
>PVIC010009582.1:0-45266 GCA_004025085.1 Thryonomys swinderianus
CAGCCTCTGCAGTAGTGGAGAGGGTGGTGGGATCCTGGAGAGCAGAGTGAGCTCCCTGGGAAGCGAGTGTGCAGTCAGCAGGGTCTTAGCTCTCCCTTATCTCCTCCTTCAGGCTCTGGGCGGGGGGCGGGGGGGTGGGATCCTGGTCTTTGGGCTAAGGAGGGTTAATTTTGAGCAAAAGGAGGAAGGCGCCAGTATGAATGAAGCACTCCTAAGACGAGTCACAAAATGGCCTTTCAGAAGAGCCGTCCATTGAGACGGGCGCCAGCGGGTGAGGTCACCCTAAGCACAGGGCGCGGCGGCCGGGCATTGGCCTGGCCCATCACACCCTCCGGCATTTCCATTTAGTCAGCAGCAGAGGCCCCGAGGGAAGCGAGGAGGGAAGGCATCCAGTTCCCTGTTGGTTTCTGAGGACTGAATTGATTCCTCTCTGGCTGTCCGCTCCAAGAACGTCCCAGGAAGGAGGAGGAGAGAGGTGCTCTCAGCGCCCCAGTGTCCGCCGGAAGCCGTTGGGAAGGCATCCCAGCCCCGTGTTCCCAGCAGGGACGTGATCCCTGACCGTCCTGTTGTGGAAGAGGCCACGTTAGGCCGTGGTCCGGGTGGTTCACGCGGCTCTTGTCTTCCCGCGGCTCGGCCTGTGGCTCTTGTCGCCCCAGGTGAATGTAGGGCCACGCTGCTCAGTGACTTGCTGGGGGCTGAGTCCCTCACAAAACAGGGAGCCCAGCTCACACTGAGGGCTCGGGCTTCCCGTCTCAGCACGTCCCTAAGTGTGACAGAAGGACTGCGTGGCACAATGCCTCGTGGATTTGGGGCCCAAATCTCTCTGCCAGCAGCCCGCAGCAAGCACCGAGGGTGTTTCCATGTGACTGTATGAAACAGAACTGTCTCCTGTCTCCAGAGCCAGTACGGGGTCATGACCAAAACGGCACACATTGATTTCCAGAAAGAATTTCAAAGCAATTTGTGTCTTTATTATGGTCCTTCAGAAAATGCTAAAGGAAGAGACAGACGCACCTCTGGCCTACAGCAGATTTTCTGGAAGATGTTGTCTATGCTTCTCTTCAATACTCCGCCCACCGTATCCCTGCTTCAGCAAGGAGTGTCTCTCAGCTTTACTCCGGCCTCGTTGGACCCTCTGATTTGAGATCGTGGCCTCCCAACTTTGAGGCTGGCAGTGTGTAGGACGGGCCTGGCAGAGCAAACTCAGGCTTAGGACGGGCCTGGCACAAGCCCTGGCACATTCCCGCGCTGGGCCCTATTTATACTGCCCTTGTCAGTGTCTTTGTTTCGGTGGTGGCTTGTTTGTGAGACAAGGTCTTGTTACGTAGTACAGGCCCGTCGTGAATGTGCGGCCCTCCTGCCTCAGCCTTCGCAGTGCTGGGATGACCCTGCCTTTCTTGGACTCAGCGGCATCGGTAGTGAACTGCCCTCATCTGCCAGTTGAAGCAAAAGTACCAGTACTGTTCCCTGTTTCCTCGTAAGAAGCTCAGGGAAGGTTAAGGTCTCCATCTCGGTATTAAAATGACCCTTTCCCGGTAGGGCATCAACAGGACCCGTAGTGAGCAGCCACTTACTGTCTGCTCTGGAAATTAGGCTCTGCTTAATTTTTGCCTGTGTCTTAGGGCCAGTATCAGTGGAAAGTAGGTGCAGTGGCCTACAGCAGAGGGGGGGTGTGGTTGTGTGTGTCTGCGTGCCTGTGTGGACTGCAGCCTTGTGCCCTGTGGGACTCGATCCCAGCCCATCTGTGATGAACGGAGAAAGAAACTATTGTTTCTCTTCACAGTGTATCTCTTCACAGTGAGGAGTTAGGCCAGTGGTACGGTGCGAATCCTCTGGTTTTCAGCCTCATGAGGGGAGCTGGAGACCTTACGTCCACTGAAACAGGAAGGCAAATCCCACACAATCTCTCTCCTACGTGGAATCGGAAAGAGTTGACCCATGAAGCACCGAGCCGACACTGAACTATGGAACATTGCTGAGATGTTGGACAAAGGACCCAAAAGCTTAGTAAGATGGGGGCAAAAATTTCCCGAAGTCTACACCCTATTGTGGTGACTACACAAAAATTATGGTTTATTTGGCTGAGAATATTGCTGCGAGCACAAGTGTTCTCACCACAAAATTATTTGTACGTGAAGTAATTTGCGCTAAATACATTAATTTAGCCATTCTGTACACATCAAAACATTGTATACACTACAAATACGTATGGTTCTTACATATCAATTAGGAAACACATTTTTAAAACATTGTCTCTTTCCCAAAATGATTATATCTCTGGGCACTGGAATTGTGTAGTTACCATGTGTTTCTGTATAAGTTTCTGGACAGGTTTCTGTATCTACTCTTGTGACTATTTATTATGAGCATGTAACATCTTTATAAGCAGTAGAAAATTAAAATTATGGACTTTTTTTGAAAATAAAAGCATTGAGCATGGATGGCAAGAAAAAGCACGAAGAAATGTGGTACATGTTGGAGACAGTAACTCACAGACTTTTACACATACATCTCCAGTTAGGGACCAGCACATACTTTGAATTTCTCTTTAATTAAGGGAGAATGGCTTCCTGGAGGAGACTGGGATTCAGAAGTTGTGTAAATGCAGTGAGAGAACCTTTCGTTTGGCAGGTGCCTCCCTGAGGAAGCCAGGCAAGGAGGAGCCTGAGAGCTCCCCAGGCAGCTTACACAGCTGAGAGTCTGCTGTGGCCAGGCCGGAAGTGAGGAAGACAGAAGGGGGAAGGACGGTGGTCGGGTGCATGTGGATTGTGATGATAAGTCCCCAGAGGCTGCATAGATGAGCCTGGAGCGAGAGGCCACTCCTTCAGACCTAGGTAGTTGTGCTGCTGTGGCCATGGGACAGTACACTGGGCAGCCTCTGTGTGGGATCTGAATCCAAGCCTTTAGTCCACTGAACTTTTTCTTTCTAGCCTGCGTTCCTGACTAGTTGTCAGTGTTTGGTCTGACTGGATAGTTGAGGCATTTGGAAAGGATCTGAGGATACCTTAAGCTGTTACTCGCAGACTGACCCAGAGCATGGAGCATCCGTTCTGAACCAAAATCATTTCTCCTGCCCAAGCAGACTTGCCAAGGACCTGTGTTTTGCAACTGCTAAGTGCCACGCAGGAAATACAGGGGAAGTGAACTCAGGGCCTCCGAGATGGGGAAGCCACCACATGAGGGAGACTGGAGTTGGAAACGCTTGGAGTATGGAAACCAGGTTCCTCTTCCTGGAGGCACCACAAACTGACCGGATTCTGCCAGCTCCTTCCAGCTGGTCATTAATCCACCCGAGCTGAATTAAGGAAGCTCCCATAAAAGAACAGTTAAAGACATCATGGGCCTAGGATTTAGCTCAAGTGGTACCGCACCTACCTTGGAAGTGCAAGGGCCCAAGTTCGATCACTTGTAACCCTCCAAAAAAACCAAAAGATATCATTTGGTCCTGCACAGACACTTAGCAATGTCAGTTTTTGTCACCTGTTTTGTAAGATTACGAAAACCTAAGAGACTTAGGGCTCCGGCACCACTGCCAGTGTTTGACTGTGATGTGCGTGAGGAGAGGAGCCTTTCTTGAGTGGTGCTTACACTCTTGCAACAAGCATGAAGTTTGGGGCTCAGGCATTTGCACCCCCAGAGTGATCACTCTTGCTATCCCTGCCTACTCAGTCATTTCATGGAAACAGCTCTGTGCATGGCCTGCCTGGCTTTGTCCCTGGGGCCTCTAAGGGGGTGTCACAGGCCGCAGTTCACATCGGGACTGTGTGTGTTGCGCCAGGCCCCGCGTGCCCGTGAACGCGCTGGAGATGGGCAGAGGAAGGGGCGGGCAGAGCTGACGTCCTCAGCCCCCAGGCCGTGCCGCGTGGGTGGCTGTTGCTGTGGGAGCAGTTTCCTTCTGAACTGGGGTGGGGAGGGGAACGCGGAAGGGTATCCCACACATTGATGGAGTTTATAGAATCTGTTGGGAATGAAACCATGGGGCCAGGGACTGAGAAAGAATCCAGAGTCCTTTGTCACAGTGGACTGATAGGGACTAAAACAAACTGAAGCCAGAGAAGGGAGAGATAATCTCAGGTGTCCTTTCCAATGTCCTCGCTCTCTTTCTGTCTTTCCCAAAAGAGGAGAAGAGTCAAGTGAGGAGAGGAGAGGCTGGTTTCCAGGCCAGATGTGTGTATCTCTCTTTCTGGTCATCGGTTAGGAGTCAGGACAAGCTGAAGGTTGCTTGCAGGGAAGAAGAAGAGTGAGTGTAAGAAGATGGTCTCCGTTAAAATCAAGTGTAAAGAGAGAAGAAATTGTTGCTTGATTTCTAGGAAGGCTCAGCAAGGAGAAAGGCATGTTCTGTGTATTGTGTTGCTCTGGGGCTGGGGCCTGGACATACACTGGGCAGAGTTGAAATTTGTACTGGACTCCAGTGAGGCAGGGAACGGAGAGGCACTTTTGTGTCCCAGATTGACCCACGAAAAATCTTCTTGGATGTGCATTTAACTCCTGAACTATTCCGTCCTCTAAGGACAGAAAGGAGCAAGGGAAGAATGAAGGAAGAAAGGGAAAGAAGAAAGTTGGTCCTCTTTCCTTCCAACTCCCCCTGTTTTCGTTTGTTTCATTTTGATTTTTATCTCATTTCTAATGCAACTGAAGACTCCGGACTTCCAGTTCATCCCCAGAAACTTGGACAAGGCCTTGCAGCCATGACCCATCCACTAAACACAGGGCCTAGAGCCCTGCTGTGGGCTGAGCTGAGACCTCCCCAATGCACACACTCACGTCAGAATGGCCTCGTTTGGAAATAAGGCATTCGGCACGTGTAGTTACATTAAAATGAGGTTATCTGAGAGGAGGTTGGCTCCCTCATCCACCACGATTCGTGTCCCTACAAAAAGAGAGAACTTGAAGGTAGCCACATGGGCGGGGATGATTTCTAGTCATGCTACTGTGAAACAGAACTGTGGGCAGTCGGGACAGGGGCCCGGGATGTCCCTCCCCTAGCACCTTACGAGAGAGAGCAGTGGACCCCTGCATCTTGGACTCCTGGCCTCCACTTTGTGATCATTGTCAGGTCATCGTCAGCGCTTTTAGTTTCCTGCTCTTTGTGCTGTCTTCCTGCAGCCCTAGAAACTACAAGGGGCCGGCAATACTTTGGGGAACCCATCCAACTCTTTTATTTTTTAATTGAGAAAGAAGCGTGAGTATGATGATAATGAATGTATAACAGTGCGATCCATCCTGAGTTATATTTGCCTTTGTACCAAATCACTGGCAGAATTTTGTTGTCGGGGCGTGGTTCAGTGCAAGAAAGGCCTAGTGAAGGCCAGGGGACCCTAGTCCCTCAGAATGTGTGAGGCAGCCCCCGAGGCCCTGAGTTGATTCGACACAGGTGAGGGGCCTCTCAGGGGATTTTTCAGAGCAGTGCTGGAATCTGTGGTCGGGGCAGGGTGAGACAAGGTACCTAGGAAGCAGGAAAGCATCCGCTGGTGTGAGCGTTGGTTTTGCAAGCCCATCCTGCGGCTCTGTGATCTCGGTCCTTGGTCCCTAGTGAGGAGCTGCTTTTGCTTCGGTTTTATGTGAGAGGAGCTGTCTCGAATGTCTCCCTCAATGTTCGGAAGAGCTGACGCGCACAGTAGAGCAGAATCCATGGTGGTCTCGGCCTCTCCCTCGAGGATCCGCTGGCTGCACTGAAATGGGGGGGTGCAGCTTAAAATGGACTGCGCGCTCCCTCACTCCCCTCCCGGCAGCCCCCCTTCTCTACCCTCTCTCTATTCACTCTGGAAAGTGGTGTTACTTATTTATGACCCAATCCAGTAGAAGGGATATGCACTTAACTTGCACTTGTAACTGTTATCCTATTAATTACCCAGTTAAAATCCGTAGAAGTGGGCGGCTGTCACCAAAGTTTCTGCTCGAGGCCTCACAGAAGGGAGCCGCTCTCTCCATTAACTAGGATCTTGCCTGTGGTTTTTGGAAGGCAACATGCCGGGAGGCCATGTGCTGTGAAGACTATTGTCCCATCACCTCCAGTTGACAACTCACACAACTGTGGAAAACGAGTCAATAGCTTTTCCTGGTGAGCAGTGAAAAACGAGAACCCAAGTCACCCTGCAGATGATTCTAAATCGGTATGTGAGGTGTGTACGTGACCCTTGTAGTGCCGCTGAATAGACCGGTGATTCTTACACCACAGTGAACAGCAAATCTCCTGCAGGGATTGTTCCAAGGAAGTCCTTGAGCCATCTCCAGAATTCCTGATTCAGCAGACCTGGGAGGAGACCCAAGAATTTGCATTTCTACCTTGCCAGGGCTGAGGTCCAGGGGCTGCCGGCCAGGGGCTTCTCTCTGAGGGCCCATGGGCCAGATGTTAACCTTCAACTGGTCTTCGTCGCGAATAGGTGGCAGAAAACCCCATTTTGAAATGACTGGGTGTCATAACTGACTCTGAACCCGGGAACGGCTTCCTGGAAACAAACACCATCACTTCTGCAGAAGGGTGGTAGCCACTGGGATGTAAACCCAACAGTCAGTGTGATGCTGTCCTGCCCCCTTCTGTGGAAATGCACTCCTCTTCCCCAGTGAGTGTAGCGGCGCTGCCAGAGTTCGGTCTGGAAAGTACCCTTGGGTCAGGAGACACTTAGTGGCCGAGTGCACCAGACCTTTGCTTTCTGAGAAACCCTATTGGGATGGTAAGGAGAACTGGGATCATCAGAGCTGTCTGTTTGAGCCGAGATGTATGAATTGAGTGCCTCCCCTCTGCCAGTGTTGGTGCCAGGCAAGATGGAGGGCACCAATGTGACCTACCCTGGGAGCTAGTGCTGTAGTAGGACAGAGTGAAGTAGGTCTTCAGATCATTATAACGCATCATGGACAGGGCCACAAACACGAACTCATGGTCCTCAGAGATGCTCTGGAAATCACCACACCTCCAGTGCAATCATCTCTCAAGAGGGAATAAAATGAATATGAAATTAGAATTCATTTAAATCCAACAATATCAAGTCAGAGTGCATGAACTGGGACACCAAAGCCAGACGTCTCCGACTTTGGCCTACAGAAAGCCTTTCCTTGGGGCAGGAATCCTTTCCCTGTCACTGTTGAACCTGATCCCTCTGATCATGGGGAGCTGGAAGAGGAGACAGAAGGGTCTTATTTTGAGTTATTTTCTTTAATAACTCTTCCCTCTTGCCGAACTGTTAGCACCTTTGCCTCAGGTTCCTGCACTAACTAGATTGCTACTCTGAACACTCATAGTCCAACCAGAAAGTGCTATTTCAGGACATTTGGAGAACAAGGGAAAAGCAGAAGCCTAAATCTAGCCAGCAGCGAGTTCCCGTCCCTGTTTATAGTCCCCAGCCTCAGAACTTGTATAGCACTTCACCAAACCCAGTCCTTGCCTCTGATGGAATCTGCCCCTTACACAGACAGTTTGTTAAAGGAGAGTATAAGAGGTAGTCAGGAAAAGAGACACCTGAGCTATAGGGGTAGCACCCTCTTGTGAGCCCCATGCATGTACCTAATCTCTGTGTTTAGAATTGGAGGTAGAAGGTTAACTTAAGCTCGGATGGTCACATCACTCTTTCTCTAAAGGGGAGTCAGTCTTCCTGGGTTCACACTCTGTTGCTTCCCAATATATCATCCCAAATGGAAGCGAGAGATTGAATTTATCTTCAAAAGCACTGAGTCTCAAATCCAATGAGCTGCTTTGATTGTGTTTCCTGCCAGACTACCTTGTGAAATTTCACCCCCACAGCAAAACTCTGTCTTCTAACAAAAGCTTTGCTCTGCCACGTTCCACTTCTCACAGACTTTTCTCAACACACACATTTTGTCACCAGAGAACCTGTCTCTGTCTTGCCCCTTCAGGAGGTAAAAGTAGTACCCATGCAGTGTTCTGTTTTGTTTTTGTTTCCTTTCTTTGGATGCCTTGTGCAGTTCTAACGGTGGCAGGTTCTTGGTGGTGCAACTGGTTTTATTTTAATTAAATAGCATTTGTTTCATTGCTTTCTAAGTAGCAAATTAGAGAGGTATGGTGTGGGTGCCACGCGTTCTCCCAAGCACAGATGAGAATGATGCCTGCCACAGATGTGACATTTGCTGGTCTCTCTCTCTCTCTTAAAAGAGCTACAGAAATAGTGTTTGACAATATTATATAAAATCAACCTTTTATAAAGCAAGCTATGTTTAGTTAGGGGTCAGACGATGCTTTGTTCAGCATGTCTTGTCACAGATGTCTTTTATCATAAGCAACAAATCTTTCTATGTTGGGGAACATCTCTGAGGCAGATGTCCTGTGACCCAGGTGGAGGCTTAGTCTTTGTTCTGTGATATATTTGCCTTCTCTTCAATCGCAGGCTCAGTGACTCAGCTTCTTTCTTGCCTCTGAAGAGATGTCAGTGACTGTTGTTTTGCTCTCTGATGCTTTGTACCTCTGAGATTTGCTTTTGTAAATTGCATGGCTAAGGTGCACACCTTAAATAACACTGTTAAATAACTCTCTTTTATACCCAGCTGTGCTGCCCATGGGTGTCTGCAAGTCAACCCTGAGTGTGCATAGCAGAGAAAATGAAACAAGAAAAGCAAAGTAAAAACAAACACCAGACTGATACATTGGCAGTGCAGGAACACAGGTTAGTTACTGCCAGATGTGTTTCTGGCTTCATCTGTTACCTCAAAGATGCTTCATGTGACATCATAGCCCATGATTTACAGTCTTCGGGTCAACTGTGCTGGACTTTTACTAACCATGTAACTAAGGTGTGTGGCCCTCTTTCTCTCCCATTTCAGGAAATCTTACTTTGCTCTAAATGTCTGAAAATAAAAGAAGACACACGCAATCCATGGAGAGGTCAGGAGTCCCAGGAAGTCAGCAGGGGGCCGTTAGCTTGAAAAACAACCCATGAACAGAGAGCCCCACACTCAAAAACTTGTCTTTGGAGTGTTCAGCGATAAGGACAAACAAATCCCCCTAAGCTGCCAAAACTGATGTATAAAGCCTGGATACCCCTGTGTTTATTTCTCTAGTTGTTTTTTCAGGGAAGTTCCAGATACAGACATTGCACTGTGTTTAGGGCAATGGTCTTCAAACTGTATCATGTATCAGAATCGTGAAGAGAGCTTGTTTAAGCACAATTGCTGGGCCACATGTCAGATCTCTGATTCAGCTTGACTGGACCAGACCAAAGTTTGTTTTCTTTCCTTTTTCTTAGTACTAGAGATTGGACCCAGGTTCTTTTCCCTGCACTACACCCCCAATTCTTTTTTATTTCAGCTTTTATTTTAAGATAAGATGACAGGCAACTGAGTTAGGCTCAAACTTGTGGTCCTCCTGCCCTGGCTTCCTAGAGTGTTGGAGTTGCAGGTGTGTGCCAACACAATAGCCTCAAGCTTCCTTTTCTTACACATCCCTAGGTGATATTGGTGCCACTGTCCAAGGAGTACTCTTGGAGAACGCGGTTTGGGGTCATCTTGGATGATAATAGCTGGGGTGAAATGCTAAATACTGTGTGAGCCTCTGAGAGGCTCAAGGACTGAAGTGGACTGAAGGTTGGTGGTGTTGGGCATGCCATGCTCTATCTCCCCTCATGCCACCCCATTTTCCCCTTTCTACTTCCTCCTTCCCATCACCCAGGCCCCCCCCCCCACACACACCCACATCTACACGCACATCTTTCCTCACTTGTATATAGACAGCTGTCTACCCGTATGGAGACAGGTCGACTTCCTAGTCACTGAGGTCTTCAGATCCAAAAAATCCCAGCAGGTCAAGGATTATGTTTGCCATAATGATCCCCTTTCTCTCTGCTTTAGGGCTCACTTGATTTCTAGGCCCTCTTTTAATATATCTGTATATTTAGGCACTTTCCTGTCTAACTCTGCTGTATATGGTGACTTATGTGACCTCTGCCACTCAGTTTAACCTTTAGACCATGGTCTCCTTTTTGACCTTATCATTCGTTCTTGGGGAATACCTTATCTAGTCCCCAAATATAGGCAACATTAAAAACCATATTGTAATTAAAGTGCAACAACCTTCCTTGAAAGCACATGGCAGCACTGTTGGCTCTTCACCATGAAGTGCATCAGCCACATGGAGCCCCTTATCTGCCTGTAAGGCCTTGACCCTTTACTGGCTGTACTCACAGTGTCTAAGCTGAGCATTTGTTTCCTTGCTCTTCAGTTTTCTATCTTAACCCTGTTTCTGGTTGCTACAGTTGCTAGTTGTACTGATTGAAAGAAATCACCCCAAGAAAGCTGGAGGTGGGGGGGTGAGAAATGACTAGGGGAGGCAGTTGAGAAGGACTTTGACTAATGTATTTCCTTATTTAGCTCCATTTCCAAATTTAGGGAACTCATAAGAAGCATAATTGAGTCTCCTACTTATAAAAGTTCTGAGGCAGAATTCCTCCAGAGGAACAGGCTAATACTATCTCAGCAATAAAGGGGCTGCAGCAGAGCGAATGCACACTTATTTCCTACACAGTCCCCTGGGCCTGGGTTTATGAGACTGTCCCTTTAGAAGGAGATTTCTATCAAAAGAAGGCAATTTTTTGTTTAGGCTGAGACCAGTATGACGGGACAAGGGAAATACAGTCGAGTGTGCTTTGTTGGGCTAATAATAGGTCAGTGTGTATAGGCGTGAGTGTACATGTGTGTGTCAATATAAGTGTATTGCTTGTGAGTGTGTGAGTGGAGTATGTGTGTGACTGCCCATGTGCATGAGTGTTTGTGTGTAAGCATTTGCAGATGGGGTGTGGTAAGTGTACAGATATGTGTGTGTGTATGTGTGTGTGTGTGTGTAACTAAGTGAGAATGACAATAAGTAACACATCTCAAGCAAGCTGGAAGGTCTTGCCCAAAATTCCCATTGCACACCTGAACTAAGGTGGCCCAATCAGGGCAAGGCTTTTCTTTTTTTTGATAAGCTTAATGTTTCTGATAAGAACAGTTTCCACACCAAAACTACAAGGAAGTTTCTGGAAGCATGGAGGCGGATTCTTCTTCAGTCAGACTTGGGAAGCTCTCTGCTTGACTCGAGGACAAAAGCCTTCCCCTGAGAAGGGTGCAGGTGCCCAACCTTGGCTGCCTCTTGGATGTCTGGAAGTTGCTGCTCTCCTCTGGCCCAGGTTCCCTTCATATACAACCCAACATCTGGGCATTTACTTTGATTGCCTGTTACATTTTCCTTAATAGTTATTGCGGGTTTTTTGGGTCAAAGTTCTTTTTAACAATATCTCATTGAAAGCATATGTGCAAAGACCACACTATCCAAGCAAGATGTGCTAAGAGAACAACTTTATTAAACTCTTGAGATGTGTGTACTGAACACCTGCCACAGGTACATTCTAGTCCATTTCCTGTTGATTCTGGTGATTATTCAGCTTTGGCCTCTGGCCTAGATGAGGTGAGTACTTGTCTTGGGCACTTCAGGGAGGAAAACCTTGGCCTACACTGAGCTTCGGATCTGGTAGGGACAGATCCTGGCAAATCCACTGGAAGAGAGACCACCCCCTTTTTCTGCTCTGCAGGTACTTGGCTGAAAAACGAACCCAGACAGCAACTTGAAGCTGACACAGTTTGTGTCTCCTTGTGACACTCGGAGTAGTGGTTGGTAATCACAGAGGTAGTGACTCTCATGACAGAACGACGAGCTGGATTTCGTGTTGGGCACCAGCCCCGCAGTCTGCGGTGATGGCTGCCGGAGAGCTGAGTGAATACGAGTCGCAGGCCCTGGCTCCTTGGGAAGGAGCATCGCGGTGGTTATTGACGTGGCCTCATACAGGAAGCAGGATGTGGTGTGTTCGCCCACCTGCCCATCTACCTTTTCATTAAAAATCTACTTTTCTTTTCCTGAAACCAACTTTTGCTTTTAGCAGCTGGGGCCATCTCTAGACGAGTGACTGACAGATTCTTCAGCGAGTCTGGAAGCCTTGCTGGTTCCATTTTCTCTGATTCCTTCTGGCAATGCGTCTTGCTCTCTTGAATCCCAGTTTCGGAATCCTTTCCTACCGAAACAGTTAAACCACACTCTCAGGAAAGAAAGCACCTGACAAATTGTTTCATGTTCTAAAACGCACAGATTTAGAGAATAGGCTGCATGTGGCCATATTTACACCCAAAGGGCAAACCACTCTCGGGGGGCAGCAGAGGCACAGTCGGTAGATGCAGGTTGTGGCTCTTGCTAACGTGTGGTCAAGCGAGCACAGTCCCTGTCCCCAGGTCCCTTCGTCCGTAAGGCTCACGGTCCTCCAGCTTCTCCCGTCAGAACCCCGGGGCTGGGGCCCGGTTCCCTGGCTTTGCCTCAGGACCCGCCAGCTTGTCAGCAGCAAGCGAAGCCTTGCTGCTCTGTCTGTAAAAGCAGTGTTCTAGATAAGAGGACCTCACCGAGATTTTGTTTAAACTTTAAAATCCAGGTTGCAAGACGTCTTTGTTCATTCTGTGTAATACTACAGCCCGGTGAGAAAGTCATACAAATGTTGGATAGATACATTGACCTAGTGATCAAGCCATGATACATTATAAAGTAAAATAAATTATGAAATAATGTGCAAACTTGCAAGCTTCCACATGGAAGCACTCACGCGGAAGTACATGTTTAAAGTGTGTAAACTAGCCTGGAAGAAATGACATACATTAAAAAATGTTACCTTGGGTCGGAGGGTTAGCTCAGTGGTTCTGGCGCCTGGCTCGCAAGCGCAAGGACCTGAGTTCAATCCCCGGTAACCACATATAATGCTGGGTGTGCAGACACGCCCACCAACAATCAACGCCACATACCACAATGCCGGACGTGGTGGCTCATGCCTGTAGTCCCAGCACTCGGGAGGCAGAGACAGGAGGATTGCTGAGTTCGCGGCGGCTTGCCTGGGCACCATAGTGAGCTCAGGGCCAGCCTGAACTACAAAGAGACCTTTGTCTCCAAAAGAGACCCTGTCTCCAAAAAGCAAAAAAAAAAAAGTTACCTTGAAGAAAAAAGATGGATTAGGGAATGTGAAAGACACCTTCTGATTTTTATCCTACATACTGCTATGTTTTCTTTAAGGTGGGCGTACTGCTTCTCTCTGATACAAAGAAAGAATAATTTAAACTAATTAGAAGACACAAAAACAAGTCAGACCATAAAAGGTTCAGATCATTGGACCAAATTCAGTGAGAAGAGTACAAAGAATAAAGAGCATTATTCATGTGTCCTGATGACCCCCAGTTTCCAGCTGCTGCCAGGCATCTATCCTGCCCCTGATGCGCCCCTACAATTCACAGTAACGCTGCCTCCCCTTACAGAGGAAGGAAGACCTTCCAGCCTCTTCACCATCGGTCCCTGTCCCACGGTCAGCAGAGGGAGGACGAGATGCTGAGAGCCTCAGATGGAAACGATGACTATTTAAAATGATATCAAAGACTACTTTGTGACACTGCTTCCCAGGCGTAGGCTGTTTACTCTTTGTGGTTGTATTTATCCTAGTACGGCGAGAGATAACCATGAAGAGGGATAGGTCACAGCAAGGATCACTTTGATTCAGTACTGCTACTGTTGCTATTTCTAGAAATGGAGGCAGAAAAGAGGGAATCTACCCTTTCTCGTGCTAAGGCTAAATGTATTATGGGCAACTGGCCTTAAAGCAGAAAAGTAATACGTTCAACAGAATGTACTCTGCCCTCAGAATTCACTGACGACATAAAAGTATAAGTTGGTTTCAACAGTGTGTTGTAGGTTTAGTATACAGAGGAGTAAATAAATTGGTGTCTATACAAATGGCCATAGCCCAGTAGGGTTGAATTTGATTCCCCTTGCTAATGCGTTTCTTGCTACCCAAGGGACTATAAACCAGGATCTCAGCGGAAGAGCCCCTGTACCTACCAAGATTCTTAGCCATGGTCGTAGGGGAACGTGTTTGTATGGCTTTGTATTGTGTCTCTACTCACAATGATCAGACATGCCAGTGTTGAGACTTCATGAAGGACTTGGAGGCTTGAGCACATAGAAGAGCTTTTCCAGGGTCACTCTAAGGAGTGACTATTCTGAGACCTGAACCCAGGACTCTTAACTACAGGGTTTCGTTTGGTTAAGGACTCGTTCATTCCCAGAAGACCCAGTTGACCCAGTCAAAATACATGAAGAATGTTGGAATAAGGACTGTGTCCAGTAGACTGAACCTTTATACTTAGGGGACTCTTTAGCGACCACGTTTCTATGGAGCACAATAAAAGTGGGAGGTGTGAGGGGCCCCAGCTCACGGCAAGGGCCGCCAGAAAGAAAAGTGAGTCAGTATGAGCTTCACCTCTTCCGGTTGGCTTCCAGTCCTATCCTAAGAGTAATTACATGTAGTATAAAATTCCGACTGAAGGGAGTCGTGACCATCCCGACAAAGAGTTAGCTGTCTGTTCAAGTGGGATGCTTGAAATAAACTGAGTAAGACCTTCCCTTTCTGTATGGCTTCGTCATTACACAAAGTTTGCCTTCGTCTGCCCCTCCTGTAGTACTTCCGTGCTGGAATGTTCGGTTTGACCGAACGGAAGTGTGAGCTGGTTCCCCCACTGCACTGTGAGTTCCTGGACTGCAGCATCTGTTCCTGCTTCATGGGGGGAGGGGGAGCAACAAGAGGTGACTGGTACTCAGCACATCCAAAGGTAGTAATGAAGGGATTTGGGGGAGTTAGTACAGATTTTTAAAAATTGTCTTTTGTGTCCAGGCACCCCCTGTTTAATGACCGAGGTTCGTGCCTGTGATGAGGTCATTAAATGAGTTGGTAACTGAATGAGAATTTATGTGTGGTATGTTCACTATGGTATCAGAACAAAGAAATGGTCAGAGAACATTCCAACTTGATGACTTTGCTGTATTTGTTTAGCTATTCCATAAAATACTGTAATGTGCAGCACAACGAAAGCCTGCAGTACTATATAGTCAGCAGAAATTACAATGCGTGCAGAAGCAACCACGAAAAGGCCACACTCTCTGATGTTCTGAGTGCAGATCTCAAGTGCAACCAGCAGGTCCTAATTCCATCCTTTGTTCGCCTCTCGGGTGAGTCAGAGCAGCCTTAACCAAATAGGTTGTTCAACAAGGACTATCTCTGTTATACTTGAAAATGGATCCTACTTGTAAAATGTAAATAGCGGCAAACTTGCAACCTGTTCTTTATTTTTGCATGTCCAAATATGAATGAATTACATGTCTACAGGTATTTGAAGAGGCAATGATTTCTACAGCAGTGATGTTGCAAAGTGGAATTGAACTAATACCCTCTGTTGATCTGTACTAAGGAGGCATAAATTACTGTTCAGCCACATAGATCACCAACTAGGAGCAACCTCTTCCTTACACAAACATAGACGGTACAATCCCTGTTCTGTATTGCCTGCCTTCACAGTAGGTGGGTATATTGCACATCCTTAATGAACACTGTTGAATGGGGAGAGAATATTTGTTTCTCGGTATGATTCTGGCTGAAAAAAGTAAAAAAGGAAGCATCTTATCTTGCTAAGTTCTCCATAAAGAAATAATCACCCAGATGGGAAGCAGAAATGAGGTTTTAGTTCCAGCAGTGTGCAGGAGAAAACGGAAAGATTCCTTTGGCATTCGTTGTTTTGATACAGAGGAAAAACACTGGGTACAGTGTTTTCACTAATCTCAGTTTCCCCCGTCTCGGAGTGAAGTGGGCATGTGGCCTGTGGAGTGCAAACAGAGGCCTTTCACAGACAGTGACTGTGTCTCTGTGGGGAAAGGTGAGGCCGGGTCTGGGAGTCATTCACAGGAGACGGATACCTTCCGAGCGCTGTGAATGTCAGAAGTGCCCCGCACCTCTCCTAGGGTTTCACTTGGCAGGCAGGTGCCCATTGAGACTATCTCCCCGGGGATCTCATGGGATCGCAGATCCTGCTCCTTCTCTTACTGGGTGGGATGAGAGCGGTGACTGGTTCACGTAAGGACAGGGACAGATTCTTTTCACTTTGGAGCCATTGAAAAAAAAAAAAAGTGTCACAAACAATCTGTCCCAGGCCCTTGGCTCTTCTCACATGGGTCCCGTTTGCTTTGCCATTGTATCTTTGTCCCCAGCGAGCCCCAGACACCTGAAATCCACGACTAGCTGCCTTTTCTCGCGGGTCTGTTCCGTGCCTGAAGTTTACCAGTTGGCGATTCGGAGCTTGGATTTGTGAGGGGTCAGCAGTCTGCGAGAGGAATGTGCTGCCTTTACTTTGGATGGGATTTGAGCGTCTGTCTGAATCCTTGCTGGTGTCTGGAAACGCTTAGAACCTCTCCAGCGCTATGTGTGCCTGGTGGCCTGGGAATGTAGGTGAACCCAAGCAGGGGTCTGTTTGCTAAGGAAGCTCTGTCGGAAATTCATTGGGTTCTGCAGCCGTGACATAGTCTGAGACTTATTAAAGGCTAAAAACGAGCCCAGGGAAGCAATTACAAAGAAGAGAAAGGAGGCTCAAGTGTGCTTGCACTTGGGGCTGTTTTTGCCAAATAGAAAATAGTGGCTGAGTTCAGCGGGCCGGTATCGCTGGCTATGGGCAGACACAGTCCCCTTGTCATTGTGAGCCTCGGTGGCATCCGGAGGCTCGCGGGGAAGGGGTCCGACCAACCTGCGAGCCCCGATGTTTGTGAGGCGCACGCGGGAGTTTGCGATCAAAACGATTGTGAATGTGAAAGTTATTACTGCTCAAAAAACACTTTATATCAGGGTTAATTATAAGGAGATTCTGTCGTATAATTAGTGTTCTTTCTATGGAGGATTAAGGGGCTCTCCTAAATGGCCTTTTTGATTGCCTTCTTCCCTTTTTTAATTTCCTCCTTGTCCCTTTTTGATTATCTACCCCACGACCCTCCGGGCTCCTCAATGTAATACAATTAAAATAACATTTTTGTGTTACAGGGTTTTATTTTATGAGCTATTAACCCCCTGCCTGCCTGAAGTCGGCCTCCCTCTCCCTGCACACCCACGGGCCCCCGGACCCAGCGGGACGTCTGCGGCCCCCCGGGACCGTTGTGCGGGGAGAGGCTGCGGGCTGTGCAGGGGCAGCCCGGGCTGCGCTGGGGAGAGGACCGGGTGTTGACGCCCCAGCCGGGAGAGCGGGAGCCCCCCCCCCAAAGGCTCAGCCCGCGCCGCTGTGTCCCAGGCGGGGTGTCTGACCTCGTGCCTCACACGCCGGTCACGAACGGCCGCTCAGATCTCTGTCCCTTCCGCAGCTGTGCAATCCCAGCACAGCCGGGAACGTGGGCGCTTCCACTCGCTTCCCATGGGGCCTTGGCCCGTTTATTTCCTGGACTCGCCGTCTCTGCTTGCCGGTCACCTGTATTTCCTCCCTGCTGCTCGGGCAGGCTGAGAAAAGGCAAGGTGGCTCTGAATAGCAGTCCAGACGGACAGGGACAAGCTTTGAGTCGTGTAACGCTCAGGTCACCATCCCAAAGCCACCTCGTCCCCAAAGGCTTGCTTCTCGGCATCATCATTTGACCAGAACTTGGACAGTTGTTCATGGAGACTACTCTGTACCACCTCCTTACATTCACTTCTAAATGACCCAACGCAGGGCATTTATAAGAGGTTTATTTCAGGAGCATTATCTTTGAGGACTTTCCGTGGCCTTTTCCAAATCACTGTGCACCGCGGAATAGACTCTGAAGAATCCCCTGAGACACGACCGCGGTGGTCTCCTGTCTAGAAGTGTCCGTAGAAAATAGAAACATGACTTAACAACGCAAAAGTTAAATAACAGATGGCTAAGCCACACATTTTTAATTGTCAAGCAAGCAGCCCAGGTGATAAGAACAGAGGAAACCAAAGAGAATAAGACTGCGGAAGCAGAAGAGAGCCGGAAGCCTTGGGCACTGGCTGAGTTCTCCTAAGATAATGAAAAGTGCCCATTCCAGATCGGAGCATGGGACACCCAAGCCAGACCGAAGTGAAGTGTGTTTTATAGTCACTAATCAGCAAAGCATTTCCTGTTGGAAAAAATATGGAGCTTTTTCCAGTTTGGTGACACTTGAATGCATATGCTTCACACTCAGAGTAACAGTTGCACAATTTTAGAAGCGTCGCCTAGACAGAATTGTCCCCACACAGGTAGGCAAGCTCCAGAGTGACCACAAAGAGGCCACTAGCTCTGGCAGAAGGACCCGGATGTAGCTCTCTGGGAGGGGGCCAGAGGGTCCCAGGCACAGTGCACACGGGAGAGTGATGAGGCCCTCACTCAGCCCGCGCACATGAACACCATTCAATACCTGCGTGGCTCCTGCATGCTCTCATGCCCTGCCAGCTCGACCGTAAGCAGGACATGCCCGTCCTTAGCGAGCTCCCTCTTGAGAGATGTAGGCCCCTGGTGCGGGAGCACCTGCCAACCCCTCTGTGGGGAGGGAGGGGCCCAGAGAAGGCGGCCAAGGTTGCAGAAGGACCGCGAGGCTGGACGACACACTGATGGGCGTCCCACGTGCCACAGGGGAAGCTTCTCCAGTCAAAATAGGAAGCTAAGGCTGCAGTTGGCTCCGGAGACGCCCAGAGCTGGCGCACCCACGTGCGCGAGAGAGGCTAACACTGTAGCCCCACGGCTCCTGACAGGGTTTGGGAAAGCGCTCAGTGCTTCATTTGCCTCATCTGTGCCGGGGGTAATGATCGCCGCAATCTGAAGAGATTACCGCCAAGAATAAATAAGCTAGCACTTGGAAAGTGTTTGGAATGGTGCCCGACGGACGAGGTACCTGCGATACTGAAAAGTGCTGTCTTTATTCTGTGTCTAGTAGGGTATTTTTTTCTTTCAGAATTTAGACCTGTTTACTTTCAGCAGATTATGACATGGTTTATGACAACTTGTAAAGGACCCGATGTGACAGCAAATAAACCAGGGTAGGTCATAAA
This sequence comes from Thryonomys swinderianus, assembly GCA_004025085.1. Classification (NCBI taxonomy): domain Eukaryota; kingdom Metazoa; phylum Chordata; class Mammalia; order Rodentia; family Thryonomyidae; genus Thryonomys; species Thryonomys swinderianus. The sequence goes on from PVIC010009582.1 coordinate 18,840, forward strand.
CAAGGATGACAGTAAAAATGCAGCCAGGGAGTTAAAGGAAGCGTACAAGGGGCACGTGGTCAGACGTAGCATATCTGTACACGACATGAACACCTCGAAAACTATCGTCTGTCCGTGACAAGGTTGAAAGTTCCAGGGTGAGACTGACCATCCAGTCTCTGGGTGGCAGAGGTGCCTTGCACATTGGCACATCCTGAAAACCTTTTGCTTTCATTCCCCCAGCAGACTGAGGGCTCTTCTTACAGCCCGAGTGCTTGCCCGTAAATACCTGTTCCTCTTGGCATGGTATTGGAGTGGGTGAGGCGACGTAGGCCTGCGTGGGTGCCAAGCTCTGCGCATCCTGTTGAGATAGTCCTCCCTGGAGTCCTGCCTCAGATCCTAATAACTTGTTGTGGACTTACCTCTCAGGTGAGGAACTTCCAGGGAAAATTAATTGAAAGAATTTGTTGGTTATTTTAGTTAGGGAGATTGTTTTATATATCATTCCACTAAAAAAAAGTCTAGCTTCCTTTTCTTTTCTCTCACTTTGCCCTTCTCCACTTCCTGACCCAACCTAAGGGTGAAAATTTTCAAAGAAAGTGGAAATTCCCATCAATTTTTGAAGAAAATAGTATGTGGGGGGTGTGTGTGTGTGTGTGTGTGAATGATTTGATGAAGTCCCATCTGTTCATTCAGCCAATTCAACAAATGTTTTTACATCTCTTTTCAGTGGCTCTTCAACATCTGTATTACTTAAACCAAAGGTATTTACAGTTGCTCAGATGAAACATCACACTTTAAGCCATGTACTTATGCATAATCATTAGTTTTTTTTTTTTTTTTGAGACAGGGTCTTGCTTTGTAGTTCAGGCTGGCCCTGAGCTCACTATGGAGTCCAGGCAAGCCGCTGCGAACTCAGCAATCCTCCTGTCTCTGCCTCCCGAGTGCTGGGATGACAGGTGTGAGCCACCACGCCCGGCATTGTGGTATGCTGTGTTGATTGTTGGTGGGTGTGAGTCTCCACACCCAGCATTATATGTGGTTACCGGGGATCGAACTCAGGACCTTGCACTTGCGAGGCAGGCACCAGAACCACTGAGCTAACCCTCCAGCCCTAGATTTTTCTTCTAATAAACACTTGTCTGCATTATATTCCTTGACTTCTTTCTTTAGAGAAGCACCCCTGGGTCCTAAGAAATCTTCTAAAGAATACTATAATATTACTAATAACAATTGAAATTCAGTTGTCCACATGCCCTTGAAGACCTCAGAAACCCCAAGACATGAATCTGGGGAGTCCAGGGCTTCTCAAAAACTAGTTCTGTTATCTCTTTGGAAAGATCTACTGAGAAGTTCAACTCATTGGGCTGCATGCCCTGCAGTAGCATATTCATGTACACAATCCTCTGGGCTCCTCGTTGCTCGTGAGACATGGGAGATGGTAAGGAGGACCGTCACGTCTGCTGTTGGAAACGCCCCTCCAAGCAAGCAGATCTGCAAGTACCCAGGGAGTGATCCTCCATTCCTGCATTCTTCCTGGATGACCATAGGAAGAGCCAGCCTGGCCTGTAGTGACCAGAGTCCAGCTTTGCCGGGGTGGGAGTGGGGGGTCTGGCAGCAGCACAGAACCAGGTGAACTAGAAGGTGAGTCTAGGGCAGCAGCTGAAACAGGGAGGAGCCTATGGAGGTGAAGTCCTTCGGTGGGCAGGGCTTGAGTCCAGGAGGTCAGGAGGTTGACGGCCCAGAAAGAGGAGCAAGAAGAGTTCTGAGTCTTCACAAAGGCAGAATTCTGCTGGTGACATCAGCCAGTTGCGTGTGGGAGACCCAGGTCCCTCGGGAGGTAACAAAGCCAGAAGCAGGTCAGAGAGCTGCAGGTAAGTTCTCCACACAGGCGTAGCAAAGCAGAATAGACTCTGTAGGTAAAGGAAACAGTGTAAGAAATAGTTCCTTGTATGTGTGCCATCTGTTTGCTGGGTTCATGATTTTTATTTCCACTTCTTCTTTGCATACCGGAACCCAAGATCTGCTTTTTAATGACCTGTAGCTGATTTCATTCACTGAGGTGAGTGATAAGCCATATATTGACAGCACGTAGACATTTTCTCGAGATTCAGAACTTAAGAAAATAAACAGTCCTCTATATAGCTGACTAAAGGAAAGAGAACACAGGCTGGAAGAAAAGGTCAAGAGTGAATAGTGATGACTTGAACTAATGTTATCTCTTTGATCGTTTTTCAGTAGCAAAGGATTGGTGTAATGTCCATAATTGTGATCATTTAGACTCCGGTGAGGCAAACCTGTGATAAAATTATTTGCCAAGTCAGTGAATATAGCCATCCTTTGTTGAAACACTCACTGGGTTTCAAAAGCGCTTGCTGTACACCTTCAGTGGTGGGGGCACTGTGGTATAGGTCCTTGTAACCACTGAAAGATCTAAAAATTCATCGTCGTTGCTTTGTGTTAAATGTTGAAAATGCATCAGTAGGACTGATCCCCAAAGAGAAGGTGCTCCTGGGGAGACAGGTACTTCACATCAGACAGGCCTTTCCAGAAACGCTCTGTTCAAATTCCAAAGCATTTTACTTGGGCTTCAGTTTTTCTAAAACATCTAATCCTTGTTTCATCTGTTTGAGAAATGTTTCATACATAATTATTTCCTGTGTCTGGTTCATTTAAAATAATGTTGTATATCTAGACTATAAATAAGAGTCCAGCATTATTTTTTTTTCTAGTAGGGGAACAATTTGTTCAGTAGCATTTAGGAAATGGTTATTTACCAGGTGTTTTGATGATACTCATGCCTCCCTTCCCCAGGACACTTCCTACTATGAATTCTACTTAGGGGTCCTCAATAAATTTGGTATGTGTGCAGGCCGGGGACTTAGCTCAGTGGTTCTGGCATCTGCCTGGCAAGTTCAAGGTCCAGAGTTTGATCCCCAGTACTACATATCACAGTGTTGGGCATATGGCTCATGCCTGTAATCCCAGCACTCAGGAGGCAAAAGCAGGAGGATTGCCTCAAGTTTGAGGCTAGCCTGGGCTACATAGTGAGTTTAGGGCCAGCCTGAACTACAAAGTGAGACCCTGTCTCAAAAACAAAAATGGTATGTGTGCATACATAACTATATCCTGAGATGATGTGCATAAGAATTCATATACAAGAACATCACAGTGGTAGAATTCAGGACATCACCACACTAGAATACAGGCTCACTCCTCAAAGACGTGCTTGGCTATTTGTGATTTTGACTTCTTTTTATCTACTTTTGACTCTGAACTTACACTAGCAGATTTGTCTAGCCACGAGAACTGTACATAATATATGAAAACTGTGTTTTGAACTTTTAAAATATTTTGTTTCTTTGGCCAGTCCTCCCACCCACCAGTAGTTGAGCTTAATGAGGTCATATTTTTCCTCCCTGGCTAGGTCAGTTGCCCTCCAAAGCACAAGTCAAAGAACTTGTGGCCTCCGTGTCTGTTCTTCCCTGACTCATTGTGTGACCTTCAGAATGAAGGCCGTGCTACCCCAGACAAGGTGCTTGTAGGGACTGCAGTTTCGAGCTGAGGTTTCTAGCTCCTCTGTCTGTCTGACTGATGGTCCGTGCTCTAGGGAAGACAGTGGGCAGGGAGACTCTCAGGTGTGGGGGCAGAGGGAGGAAGTTCAAGAGCACCATCAATTTCTGGCAGTTGAACCAAGAGCAGAACGGGGCTTTTGGGTAAATCATGTTTGAAAACCCTCACAATCCCCCAGACAAAATACAGCCAGTTCAAACCCAAGGAGGACTGTCGAAGTCATACCCACGAACTCTGGGAAATTACAGCCAACAGTTATTAGTCATTCTTCCGGGCAATAGAGAATATTGTTTTTAAAAATATTCAAATCAGGAACGATGAGTAAAAAGCTGTTCTTTCCTGGACCAGTTAATAATGTTGCCAGGATGGAGTCGAGAAATGGGAGACCCTGGGGCACGCTCCCAGCAGGCTTTGTTTCTGGTCCAGTGCAGCCTGTGTCTGGGAGCTGCCATGTTTGGGGGAAGCCATCAATCCGTGGACTCCCCAGACTCAGCTTTGTGGCATAAATGGCGGGTGAAACAGAGTGTACCTTCATGCGGATCATCACATTTACCATTGAAGAGAGGCAGTAGGCTCCATTCACATATTTTGTGGTAGAGAGTCTGGATTTTTGACATTGTTGACCTATGTTGTGTTGGTTTTCTTCTTCCTCTTTCTGTTCACGCTGAGCTTTACAACCAGACAGGAGTCTTGTACACTACATAGAAAGAGAGAGTGGAACACGGTGGGGGCGAGGAGGGGTAGTAGTGGGGGGCATCAGGCCAACTCTCATACAGGTCACAGCCCATGCACAGGATGGAAGGATGCAAAGGACCTTGCTGGGTGTGACATGCTGGCCCCAGTCATGGAAGAAGTGCCCAAAGCAGAGCCACTGGCCTGGTGCTTACAGCATTGTGGAGCTGTAGGAAGGGCTGGATGTGAGTCTCCTAGAGACGACAACGGGAACCACAAGGAGGGGCTGTGGGTTCTAAACGTCTCCCTAGCGAGAAGATACAGTTGGCATCTCCGAAAGGCAGCATCGCGCTGCTCTGGCTTTCAGAGCTGGCCTTGCTGCCGCTGAAGCACACGACGTGCCACTTTTACCCGCACACCCCTCGCCCACCCCGGCTTGAGCTTTACCAGTGCCCAAGTGCCTCACCCAGTCCTTGAAATAAGAGTCCACAAGGTGAATTTCCTAACAAGCTGACTTTTCAAAGGCTTTTCGGCTCTCGAAAACATGAAAGCCGTGTTTAAAAATTTAAGGGTCTGATATGTACCAGTTCTGTGAGCAGCAGCAGGATGCAGCTTTTTGCAGGGCCACGATTCCCTAAACCCCAACTCTTTAAATGAAGATGTTTGTGACAGCTGCTTGCACTTAATGGAATGCACATCACATTGGCCATTAATTATTGCTCGGGGTTTTTGCACCTATTCCCTGTACTGCAGAAGTCTGTATTGTTGTAGAACTATTTTAGGGCATTTTTAAAGAAACCCTGTTTAGCTGGGCTTAGATTTTTTTTTTTAACTTTTATTGTGAAAATTTCCAAAAATACACCAGGGCTGGGAGCAAATGCAGTGGGCCCATCCTCGGCTTAGGCAGCCAGCAACATATTAGCGTGATTGTCTACTCATCCTCCAAACACACACACATACACACACACACACACACACAGAGTTTTTTAAATTTTCCTGTAGTGTTTCCATGTGCATCTCAGTCATCCTGTCATCTCAGTACTGAATGCTTTGAGGTAGATATTTTTTTAAATATTTTTGTATAACCATATTGCCATCATCCAACTTAAAATTCATAATTCCTTCATACTGCATAATACTGAGCCCATATTCAAAATTACAGTTGATTTGATTGGAAAAATAAAGAAGAAAAGCTCTTTTATAGTATCGTTGTGCAGCTTTATTTCTGTTGTGAACTGTCACTTGGAAATGCTGCATACACAAACACACACATACACAAATACAAACGCACATGCATACACCTCTTTTTCTTAAGAAGGTCAGCAGTTGAGCCTGGGGATTTCTCTTTTGCACTTTGAGAACAGATCAGGAGTCTGTGCAAAATAGAAACATCCCCTGGGTCGCGAAAGTATCTTGTATCTGTTGTGCCGTGTTCTGATCTGAAACGGAGCGTATTGTTTTTCTTGTGGCAAATATTTGTACAATTCTCTCTGATTGCCATCAGTGGGAGGCAGTCGGTGTTAGTGTGAGATCTCTTTTCCACGTTTTAAGGACTTCCTCCTGTGAATTCTGCCAAGTTCTGTGCTTTGGGTTAGGAGGAGGTCAGGATGTGGATGGGTAGATGAATTCCTGCTCTGTGTGTTAAGTTCTCACTGTCACACTATGGCTCAAGTTCTCCTTTTAATGTCTTGTTTGCAACATGGCGACAGTTTTGATGAGAAAATTAAACTTAGCAAATGATCACTATTCATTCAAATGTGATTAAACCGAAGACACGTATCTGTCACTCGTACTTATCCATAGCCTCACTTCTAGAGTGGTTTCTCCTATTCGATGTGTTCATCTAACTTCTTTTTAGCCACTAGACTACTTTTTTTTTTTTTTTTTGCTTTTGAGACAGGGTCTCGCTTTGTAGTTCAGGCTGGCCCTGAGCTCACTATGGTGCCCAGGCAAGCCGCCACGAACTCAGCAATCCTCCTGTCTCTGCCTCCCGAGTGCTGGGATGACAGGCGTGAGCCACCACACCCGGCATTGTGGTATGCGGTGTTGATTGTTGGTGGGCGTGTCTCCACGCCCAGCATTATATGTGGTTACCGGGGATCGAACTCAGGGCCTTGCACTTGCGAGGCAGGCGCCGGAACCACTGAGCTAACCCTCCGGCCCTAGACTACATTTTATAAGTGCCCAGTCCCTTTTCTTGTGATGACTCTCTTTATTTCTCTGCTGTTACTTCCATTTTGAATTCCACAATAAGGGAAAAGCCTTCAGGAAACAGGCGTACAGGGATGGCGTCTGAATGTTGGATCAGAGATGAGAGGAGAAACAAGACCTCAAAGATCCTTCCGTCTGTAGCTAATGGATAACAGAAAAACCAGAACTGCCCAGGAACACCCACGCTATCATTTATTTTAGTAGTATGTCAAACTAAATGTTCTTATTCCAGCCCTACCATGTTGGCCTAGTTTTGCTGATCTAAAGGCCCCATCTAGAGAACATCAAACGTTAAAATAAAAAGGTAGCATTTTGATTAATCATCCAGAGTGCCTTTACTGAAAATCCAGCTAATCTAGGACCGGGTTGTCGATGAAGGTTTTATCTGGATATTTGAGCCAGTGTCACAGTATAAGAGCAGCTCAGTAAAAATGTGTTATTTCACGAGGCTAAAGATACCAACTTAGAAGTAATAACAGAGGATAATGAAGCAGCATAAGGGTGCCTGTCTCAAACACACACACGCACGCACGTGCACAGTGTGTATGTGTGTCACTAGGAACTGAGCCCAGGGCTTCACATTCAGCTATGTCCTCTACACTTCGTTTTGCTTTGTTTTGTTTTGTTTCATTTTGTTTTAAAGGCAGTCCTGTTAAGTTGCCCAGGCTGGGCTCAGACTTGCAATCCTATTGCCTCAGCCTACCAGTGTCCTGGAGTGACGGGTGTGCAACGCTGCTCTCAGCTAACAAGAGTTTTGTAATTTACGGCCAGAGAGGAAGCTTGGGCCTTGCCTTCCACTTTCCAGAGCCATAAGCGTATTTCTACCAGTGTGATTTAGGCGTTACGGTCTGCGAAGCCTTCTGCAGGTCATGGTGCTGTGGCTCACACGCCACTAATTTGGGGCAAGATGCTTGAAGGAGGAGAGAAGGCTGGTGTTTATCGAACTAGTGTGTGTAAGGCATCGTGCTGGGTGCTATACAATCTCCCATCTCCAACAAGCTCACGCCTGCCCGTCTTGACCCATATCACCAATGTGACTCACGGAGGAGAAGCACCGGTATTGCTGAAATCCAAACCCAAGTTCCCCTGTTGTCCCAGTGCTGCAGGCTGCCCCCTTTGGGTCAGAAGCTGCAAGTGCATGCAAAACAGAGGGAGGGAAGCTGGTTCAGGAGGAACTAGTGAAAGAAGATTCTTGGAAGACACTGTCCCCTGTAGAGGGGAGGGCTGCTATCTCAACTGTAATGGTCTGTGGCCCACTTCTTGCCCTGTTAAGGACAATGTTAATTGGGCTTGGTCTCTAATCTTGCTCTTCTAAATTCAGTCTGGACTAGAAGTTCTGGGGCCCACCCAGACCTCCTGAGTCAGAATTAGCATTTTTAATAGAATCTGCAGGCAATTCATCTATACTTTAAAGCTTTGAGAAGCACTGAACTAGAGGCTGTGGAAAATGATAATCAAAGATGCTGACTGTGTAGATCTAGGATAGTGTAAAATCATTTCTGGGTAAAGGAAATTCTCTACATTGGCTTGAGAGGAAGAATCAGGTTTTTTTATTTTTTTAAGTGTGACACAATTTCCTGCAACTGTGAATTTTATGATTGGTGGCTTGAACTAGGAAATGGATCTTTCCTTCCCCAAGCAGTTTAGATTGATTTTTGACTACAAAGCCATGAATGCATTTTTAGGCACTCACACAATTACGTATATGATCAGAACAAAACTTACGACTTTATTAGAAACCGCTGTTGGATGCTGGTGGGAAAGCTAAGGGATTCCAATTGTGTGTCTATATTTCTTTTCTAAAAGTACAATTTGGCTTTTGTTTTTCAATGTGCAGCACAATTTGCATAGTCTCTATGGATGCAGACTTCAGGAGAGAATGAAGTGGTGGGTTTATAGCTGTTTCTACCTTCCTTAGTCCAGCAAAGCTCTTTCAAGGGACTCCTGTGAAGGCCTTTGAAAGTGACCTTTGGGTTACTTTGTGTATTTCCGTTTCTGTCTACCTGTACTTTTCAAGGTGGTTAGAAAAGGAAGAAGATGTGCTATGGCTGGCTGTGCCGCGCACTTCCTTCAAAGAAGATTCTCAGTATTGAGTGTTTTCAAACTGTTCGGTTCCTCGTTTCCTACATCTTCTCGTGGACAGTTCTAGGTTGGGAGCCTGAATCACAGAGCCTGCTGGAAGAGGCACAGGATGTTTTGTGTACTCGTGAAAGCTGTTTCTGCTTTGTAGAAAGAAGTGGGATCGTAAAGTCTTGCGGGGTGTGACACTTTCCAACCACACAGTAAGTCAACCCAGGTCCCCTAGGGAACTTGGTGAAATACAAGACATTGGTTACAATTCCTCCCTTCCCTGTAATGAATTTAAAATGTTTGGTGATAGCTCCTGAATTCAGTAGCCTCTTCTGGACTTTCAATTTCAGGGTTCCATCATTCACTCTACAAAAGCATAAGACCACATTTCACTGATGGCCGCAGAGCAGAAAATAGGAGCCCATTTTGACCGCCTAGGATGCCCTGTAAACACCAACTTTCCGCATGGGAAGGGAAAAAAATCATTTTTTACGTGAGGAATTAAGGAAGCCTGGATTCACTTGCCGTCGGATTTCCGCAAGGCCTGGTTTTGCTCACCGAAAGCGCCTCACTCCTGTGAGATAGTCAGAGAACTTTACAACCGTTTAAAACCTTAACTTGAAAGGCTGGGGGTCAGCACTGTGCAGTTGGCCCCTGGTACTCTGCATTACAAATGCTGCTATCATCATAGAAATCAGATGCTTGCCATAAAAAGTGAGAATACTAGTGTGTATTGAGCCCTTGCTATGCGGCAGGAGGAAACCTAGGAGCCGAGATAATGTCGCTAGACTGTCACAGAGACTGACAGGTCCTGTGTCCCACCTGGTCCTCCCAGCTGCTTGAGACAGCGTGGGCTTTGCACACAGACCGTGGAGGACATGACACCAGCTGCCTCTGATGGGAATGTCCCGCGGAGACGAATATGACTGAGTTGCAAAGGAGAGAAAGTGCGAGTCCAGAATGCATTGGGAATGGACTTTTGAAAGTTCCTTTCCTTTTGGATCTCTTCCTTCTTGTTCCTACCGCTCAGTCTCAGTCTCACAAAACTCTTCAAATAACCCATTCAGTGTTCCCTGAGAACTGGGAATGCTGACAGCAGGGACTGAGAATTTTAAGTACAGAATTAAACATTCCCTTTGTCTTTCTGCCAAACTGATAAAAGGTGCCATTGGTTTTCTTAGTGGGTGGAGTGGGAGATGGGAGGAGCTAAGAAGCCATTTCCTTCAACCAATCAGAGGAAGGATGTCCACCCATGTCAGGGGCCCCGAGTTCTTGGCCTCTCTGGCTTGGATCGATTACTGGTTTTATCACATTCATTTTCTTATGGAAGAAGGTTATGTTCATAACTACCGTCCCCCTCCATAATTTAGAACAATTCGATGTGACCTTTTATTGCCAGGGAAGTCTTGGCTATGGTCTGAAGAAAGCTAGCTAAAATTGAAATCTGTTTGCCTTGCAGATGAATGTAACTGAAACTATTGTTTTTTTCTTTACTTAACCCAAGTTCTCCCATAGAGGAGCGAAGTCTGCTTAAGCAGACACGTGAGGGGAAATGGAATTCCCACCCCAATTGTTTCTCAGGTCATTAACTCTGGCCGCCTGGCCTCCCAAGCCCTAGTGCCAGTAGTTAGGAAAGGCTCGGTGGAAGGCTGTAGGAGCTGCACAGGCCCTAGGGTGCTTTGGAAGGAAGGGAAGCCTTCTGGCCTGTGCAGGAATTGCCAAGGCTTAATCTGGATCCCATCCACTGTACATAGCACACTGAAAGCTTCAATGCAGAAGACTGCAGAGCTCAGGTAAGTACCTTACAGTGGTAGGTGCATGGATTTAGCTCAGTGGTATCACTCCTGCCTCACAGAGGATGGGGAGCCGGGGTGTGAGTTATCTGTTCTCATGGAAAACCCCTTATGGATGGCTGATTTATTCTGCCCTATCCATCCTGTGCTACGTCCCTCTGTTTTCTTACTGTGTCTTCTCCTTTGGTCCTGATGCCCCTTAAAACTAATTGCTCACAAGTGCAAGGTCCTGAGTTTGATGCATGGTACCAGAAAGAAAAAAGAAAAAAAAAAAAAAGGATCAAAAAGAAAAGCCAGCCAGGAGGTGTAAGTAGTTCAGGCCTGTAATCCTAACTACTTGGGAGCCTGAAACAGGAGGACTCAAATTTGAAGCCAGTCTGGATACATGGGTGAGAACTTGTCTCAAAATAAAAGGTTTAAGGGCCGGAGGGTTAGCTCAGTGGTTCCGGCGCCTGCCTCGCAAGCGCAAGGACCTGAGTTTGATCCCCGGTAACCACACATAATGCTGGGCGTGGAGACACGCCCACCAACAATCAACACCGCAGACCACAATGCCAGACGTGGTGGCTCACGCCTGTCATCCCAGCACTTGGGGGGCAGACAGGAGGATTGCTGAGTTCGCGGCAGCTTGCCTGGGCACCATAGTGAGCTCAGGGCCAGCCTGAACTACAACGCAAGACCCTGTCTCAAAAAGCAAAAAATAAATAAATAAAATAAAAAAATAAAAGGTTTAAAAGGCTAGGGTAAAGCTCAATCCCCAGTACCACCAAAAAAAAAAAAAGACTGAAATGGCTCTAAACTATCCTGTGGACCTGATGCTAAATGACCATTGAGGATGACTTTCCTTTAGGCAGCAGGCAGGGTAGCTATGGACTGTGGAGACCAGAGATCATGGTTCCTGCCCCAAGGCAGCAGTTAGCATTTCATTGTATCACACACTGGGGTGACCAACACCCTGGAATAAGGCTTCATAAGAGTTTCACTTGAAAAATCTTAGCTACTCTGAGAGAACAAATATCACTTGTGATATTCAAAGAAGAAAAATAGACTATCGTTGACATTTCGGATTACATTTCTTCTTTTAAAAAATATCAATGTATTATTAGACTATCATAGAGTTTTGTTGTACTGTTGCAGAAAAAGAATTGAAACCGCTGCTATTATAATTTATAGCATATTGAGAGTGAACATGGGAAGAGGAAGAAACTTGCTGTTTTGTTCTGTTTGTTTCAGTGAAAGTATTTAAAATGTGGAACTTTCTAGTACGTCATGGGGGTCAAGGTGGGTTACTGCAAGCTTCAGAGAAACCTGAAGGCTGAGAAGCGATGGTACCAGCTACCACCGAGGAAGTTATCCCCAGAAAGCCATTAGTTTTAAGCGTTATCAGGACCAAAGGAGAAGGCACAATAAAAAAAACAAAAACAAACAAACAAAAAAAACCACAGGGACGTAGCACAGGATGATGGGACAGACTTAATCAGCCATCCGTAGGGGTTCTCAAGGAAACAGATAACTTGCACTCTGGCTCCCCATCTTCTGGATGCTCCCAAGGGAGGCACTTCCGGTTCCTGGTGTGTGCACTTGGGAGCCACACACAGAGGTGGGGAAGGGGTGTCCCCTTGGGTTACCCCTGGTTGCAGCTGGCTTTTAATTAACTGCTACCTGAAACTGTCCATCTTCTTGAGTACCACAGGCAACTTCTTGACATTTGTTCGTTGTATATGTATTTGGTACCTGTGGGCTGATTACCTGCCTATAATTGGCATCTTTTGGGACCCAAAGAAGTTGGAAGTTAAGATAGAGATGTAGGGCTGGAGATTTAGCTCAGTGGCTCAAGTGCCTGCCTACCAAGTACAAGGTCCCTGGTTTGATCCCTGGTAACCACAAACAACAATACTGGGTATGGTGACTCATGCCCACCGGCAATCAGTACCACATACCACAATACCGGGCATGGTGGCCAAGCCTATAATCCCAGCACTCAGGAGGCAGAGGCAGGAGGATTGCTGTGAGTTCGAGGCTTGCCTGGGCTACATAGTGAGCTCAGGGCCAGCCTGAATTGCAAAACATGACCCTGTCTCAAAAAAAAAAGACAGAGATGTAGTCCTAGACCCGCAGAGTTTTGCAGTGTACGAGTAGGAAAGGAGAGTGAACATCAGTTGACTGTATAGGTGAGATGAGACACAGTGGGCTTTGAGGGCATCGGGACCGCGTTGGGACCACACAAAGGACAGAGGAGCATCCTCATGCTTACAAGTATTCATAGAGGAAAAATCCTCCTCTGGGTTAGATTTGTCCACATTGGGTGGCAGAAGGAGCCCGGCTGAGAAAGTCCAGGTGAAGCAGCTCCAGAACTGGAATCCCAGCCTCAGTACACTGCTCCTGGCAGCATGGCCTGCTGAGTGATTGGCTTCCTTTCTCGTTGCCTGGCTCCCCTCCAAGAGATGGGCCCGGGGAAGTCAGCACGAAGGCCTCTGTCTTCTAAAGGGGCTGCAGGTCTTTGCTGTTTGTAGGCCTAGCAGGCGGGATGTCTAAGAGCCCTGCAGTCTTCTTCCTGGCCTGGGCCTGATGCACTAGGAAGAGCTTTGCTTCTGCAAAATACCCAGGAGCCGCCTGAAGGGCTTGCTGTGCTCTACCTGCTATGCTGGGAGAGTGGGCTTCCCTGGAGCCTGACAGGGAGGGTGCACATGGAATAGTGCTTGCCATTCGGGCCCCAACCCACCGTCCTTGCTTTGCTAGAGGCCTCAGCATCTCCTAGACCACATCCTGTGTGGGTCCTTTATCCAGTCTTTTTGAACATTCAACACGGGTTACAGGTTTCGTTTTTTTAATATGGTCCTTACTATAAGGAGAAATCTATCTTCACAAGGCCAAATGCCAGGTGGGTACGTCTCCATCCAGAGTGTCAGAACCTGGATCGGAATCCAGTCTCCAGTCTGCCAATCATCCAGTCTGCAAATAACACCGAGTCAGTGAAATCAATGCAAAAGTCCCAACAAACCATGCACTGGATCTTTAAATTTCTTTTGCCTTCTCCACCAAAAACTACAGCTTCTACCGCCTGTACCCTGTGTGGCCTGAGGCTCAGCCTTACAGAGAAAGGTGATCAATGGGAACAGAACAGACCTCAGAACACAGGAGATAGATGTTCAATCCCCAGTCCGACTTGGTAGCCATGAGATTTTTCCCTCTTTGAGTTTCTTTTTTTTTTTTTTTTTTTTTTTTTTTGAGACAGGGTCTCGCTTTGTAGTTCAGGCTGGCCCTGAGCTCACTCTGTAGCCAGGCAAGCCTCGAACTCAGCAATCCTCCTGTCTCTGCCTCCCAAGGGCTGGGATTACAGGAGTGAGCCACCACGCCCGGCTACCCTCTTTGAGTTTCTTAATGAGATGTAAGTGAGAGTGTTATAGGATACATGTAAAACATTCAGCGCATGGTAGAAACTCATTGAATGATAGTTGCTGTTAGTCTCTGCTACTGAAAAGAAAAGAACCTTAAATGCAGCTAGTTCAGAGACAAGTTTGCTTAAGAGTTCACCAAGCTCCATGAGGAAATACAAGGACATATTATACGGTGGGATCACGTGACTGATTCTTCTGATACAGGATTTGAGGTAGGACAGCCAGAAGGAAGAGACTGGAATTCAGCGGGTCCTTAAAAGCCTGTGTGACTCTCCCCTGCTCCTTAAGCTCTCAGGAACTTTCCTGGTACATTCTGTTCAGGTTACGCCTTGTCCCCATGAGCAGTGCTGTCTAAGGTCAGAGTGGAGCCTTGTGGGAGTGGGAAGAGGGGTCTTATCTTCCTGTTTCCACCCTGACCCCTGCCCACCCTGGTAGGGTACGCCTCTCCCAAGTTACCCCCTTGTCAGAATTCTACTGCACACACAAGTCTGAGCTCTGAGATAGAAATAACTCTAACTTGAATACCAGACAGACTTAGCCACACTGTCGCTGCTGTTCTCTGGGACCAGGGAGCGTGGAAGCGCAGGGAACTGAAAGGGCCTGCGAGGGAGGGGAAGGTATCAACTTCTAAGGAGAGTGTGGGAAGGAGTTTTGTGTCGATATTAAGGAAAATTCCTGGTTATTCCAAAGTGTCTCTCCCACTCACTTCGGGACACAGGCAGGCCTGAAGTGACAGAGAAGCTGTCAAACGGCACACAGGGGGAAAGCTGGTGATATTTTGTTTGAAACAAAAAGAGAGAGGTATCTAGAAAAGGCCAGCTGGACAGTTGACACAGTTAAGATGGCTGCCTCGGCCAGAGTCCTTGGGGAAGGGCACCGGGTCCTGTAGACAAGCCGTCTCCTCTCAGGAAGCCTGGAGTCTCAGACCATGGAGTCTGGGCAGGAAGAGCGAGCTAGCATGCGTTTGAGCCAGTGTCTGCAGGCGGACAGTGAACAGAAAAGCAATGAGCTCTGGATAAACACTGCGGCTGCAGAGGCAACCAGGGTGGGAAGCAGATCTGGAAAGACTCCGTGTGGACTCCCAGTGTTAAAGAAGCAGAGAGGCTGGGGGGGACAGGGGGTGCTCAGGCCGAGGACGAACCAAGAACTGAGGACAAATGCCTTGTTTCCCTACAAATAAGACCCAGCTGGAGAATCACGAGCCTTGACAACCGGAGATGAAGAACACTCAGTGAACTGGGCCTGGCGTTCGGGACCTCTAGTTTTCAAGGCTGATTATTCTCTGTCTAGATCTTACTTTTTCAGGAAAAGTGGATTACTAGAGGCGGAGACATGTTGTGGCGAGGAGGGCCAGGGAGGACCAGCTATTCCGAGAGGGTATATTCAGGAGTGAAAGGCGAGGTGGCCTTGGGGACCAGCTGGGTATAGTAATAGCTCACTTTGTGAACACTTCTGTGTGCAAGCAGTTCAGTTCGCAAACAGAAGCATTTGGAAGACTTCTGCTTCTGTTCGCAAATAGAAGCAGGTGGCAAACACGACCATGGCCATCTTCCCCCACACACACAAACGCAAATGCAGCCACCTTCCCCCAAATTGTAAAAGAAATTGAGTTCATAAACCGAGGCACGTCTGCATCTTCTGGAACAGAAGCCCAGGGGTGCTTCTAGGCAATGAAGTTTGCTCACGTGAAGAGCAGCCTCATCCCCAGGCCAGAGTCACCACAGGCAGCCGGATGGACGCCTTGTCGTTTCCGACAGCCCGTTCTGAGGGATCCGTTAGGTGTGTTCGCCCGTCTATGACAGACCAAGAGTCCGGCACCCACTGGAGGCCATCAGTAGGCCTAATAAATTCGAGTGTTGGACGGAGTGCTATCTCCCCTCGGGGCTCCTACATACATCCATTTGTAGTGTGTAAAAAAAATAAGTGACTATTTTGCCAGGGCTAGGTAAATAAGAACCAGAAGCCATTTATTGTCTCTGTCTACACACACACACACACACACACACACACTATAGTTCCCTTTGGAGGCAGCTGGTTTATTAATTTGATTGAATTTTCTCTTGGGGGTTTTTCCTTTCTGGGAAGTGGTTTTAGCAGAGTCCTAATGCCCCAGAGAGCGTTGCCCTAAAAGAGTGTGAAGTTCCGCTCCGATCTGGAGGTGTGTTCACGCTGTGGAGACTCAGCCGCTTCCCCTCCGTCGGCTGTTGACTGAGACCACGGTATAGGTTTCTGTCTGTAGGGAGTGACTGTGACTGTCAGAAGCCGAGTTCTGCCCAGGGAATGTTTAGAATGTAATGAAATAGGGTGCCTCCCGCCCGATTTAGATCTCTCTCCGATGCAACAGAGCAAGACTGCGCTGTGTGTGCTGTTGCTCTCATAGCCAGCAGCTCCCAGAGCCGGCTCCTGCCCCCTGCGTACCACCCTGTGTCCCCCAACAACAGCAGGATACCACCCGGAAACCCGGGCTGCGGAGGCACCAAACAGACTCGGTCAACCGAGCTCAGGCAAAACCGCAGCCACGCGGCTGACCGTACTGCTGGTGGGGGCTGTGCCCGGCGTGAATGGAAAATCTGAGTTATCTGAGCCGTCGGGGCTGAAGAGACCACCAGGCTGAGCATGGAAAACCGAGGGTTCTTCGGCTGGTGTGTCTCTAAAGACCGCACTCTAGGAGCCCAACCGGGAGAGAAAGGCAGGCTTTCAGTGAAAAGGTTTCTATCCTTTTGCCCCTTTGGCAGGCAGCATCGCACAGGATTGATTCTTGTTTTGAATGAGCTGAACGAGTGCTCCGGGGTCACACGGACCCGAATAACTAGGTGTGTCCTCTTTTCATTACACTTTATATAGCTCCCTTCTTTCACCCGAGACAGGTGCACAGTCCTCTAGTACCTGCTACCTCCCTCCCACCTGGGGCGCCTAGAAGGATTAATTAGATAGATCTGCAATATACTTTGCGTTCCTTGGAGAAAGATTCTACATAAAAGCAAAGTATTATTATTTCTAAGAGCGATGATACTTATTAGCTCCTTGTAGGACTATTAAGCAAATAGATTATGTTCCCCTTTAGAGAAATTATCTCCCGGTTTTCCTCATTCTTATGGTCTGTAGAACATAGTATACTCCTAAGAATTTTTTTTCTAAGTAATTTTTGAAAGGGAGGTGCTTGTTTAGCTGGTGAAAGGGAATAGTGTAGATTTCTAATTCTAAGCATAGCTCTAGAAACTTCTGTCCAAGGGCTTAGGCACCAATGAAAATAGCTATCAGTATCGTCTTCTCTGATTTTATAAGATGCCTTTGTCTCTCTTAGAATAATTACACACTGAAGACAGCTCTACATTTCTAGCTTTGTTCATTTTATGGCCTTTTACCCCAGCAACTGCTGAATCCTTTGATTAAATCACACTGTAGTTAAGAGATTGTTCAGAAATCACAGGGTCATCATTATACACATACTTGTGGTGATATTTTACAAATTTATAATGTAAGCTGTGAGTGGAAAATTTTAAGTCCAAACTCCAGCCTCTACCAACGTCTTGGGAAAAATCTAAACCAGTATTTTCCACACTGTATCAAAATTCCTTCTTTGGCATTTAATACATATTCAGTGTTTGGATAAAATGAGTCGGCCTACCCCACATTTTGGAATGTTTTTGTTTGTTTTTGAGACAGGGGTCTTGCTATATAGTCCAGGCTTACATTGAATTCACTATGGAGCCCAGGCTAGCCTTGAACTCGTGGCAGTACTCCTGCCTCGGCCTCCCAAGTATTGTAAGTATCCACTACCACTCCTGACCTCATTTTTGGATACTTTGACATAGGAATTTCAACCTGCCCAGGTTTATTCATTGTTTCAGGATTGTTCACTCTTCATCGTGTGTGTTTGTGTGACATAAAAATGCCAAAACAAAGATGAGAATCAAACAGGAAGCAAAAGCAACAATGAAAAAAACATGAGATCTTCAGGTGAGTTGTGGTATGACTTTTGGAGAAGAAAACTCAGAGCAAGTGTCCATAGCTGTGTAGGCTCAGGAAGGACAGGCCAAGGCCCTGCTGGTCAAAGGGAGAAGCTCTCTCAGTCAGATCTTAATCCGTGAACTCATTCTCAGGGAAACTCAGAGTGGTCATGGAGAGGGCATGGCGTCCTGTCCGAGCCCATTCACACCCAGGGCACCCTGGCCCAGCCAGTGCCAGGCAGCCCTGAAAGGTAACAGCGGTGTGACCGGGACAGAGAAGGGTCAAGGCCAGGTGTGAGTATCTTCACCTGTGCATTTGTCCTTGGTCCTGTGGCTTCAGTGACATTTCCTCAGTGTTTGCGGGGCATTTGGGGGCTACCCCTGTATTTTTATCTTGTATCTCATGAGAACCTTACACACCCTGCTGAGGGGTTTAAGCAACCACCCTCTATGGAATAGGAGGCAGAAGAAAACCACTAGGGAAACTTGGCCTGGGAGAGCCATGGCGGTCGACTGTTTCTATTTTTCGAGTCTCGGCCTCCTGAGCCCCACCCTGGAAGAGAAGCTTCCAGCATCTTCTGGGAGCCACCCAGGCCGTGTGACAGCCCGGTTTGCCAGTCGTGTTTCCTCTTAGGATGGGTGTGATGAGAAGAGTAAGGTGACGCCCTTCTCCAAGGGCAGCCTGTGGCACCCCTCCCACAGCTCCCCTTCACCCCGAAACCGCCAGAAAGCACCAAAAGTACTGTTTCAAAAGCAGCTTTGAAAACATCCTTCCATTTACCCCTAATGTCCCTTTAAGCGTGTCATCCCCTTCTCCTCCTCAAAGCCTATTTAGAGTCTAAGGTGAAATTCCTTCAGGATAGGAAAAGCTTTTAAAAGCACATTTCATTAGAATCAATATGTTTTAAAGGGTGTTTCACAAACAATCAAAATCAAGTTGGCTGTATTATGCCCACGTGTTAGTAAAACGGTACCTGTTATTTCTGAAGAATTGAAAAATACATACATGATACAACCTCGGTTAAAATGTTAACATGTCTCCCTCTGAAGTTGCTTCTCTTTTCTTCTTTCTTTCTTTTCATTCTTTTCTTTTCTCTCTTTTAACTACTTTTTTTTTTCTCTCACCTCCTAGGTAATACAATTCCAGGTACAAATATGTAGTATTTGGCAATAGACGACAATACAAACGCAGGCATGCGGCAGGATGTGTCTGAAATGAGTCCCGGGGCTTCTCCAGCTCCCTCTCCGCTCCGGCCCTCAAACCTGGCCCGTCCTCGGTCGCTGATCTAATCGCCATTAAGCAGATTAAGTCAGAGCTCTAGTGGTAAAACCTGCTTGGGACTCTTCCGGTCTAAGCCGCACTCCCCGCCCAGATCTGCCGCCCGAGGCGAATGTTCGTGCTTGATGGCGGAGGGCGGGGTGCAGGGGACCCCGTGTCCGCGGAGGGCAGGGGAGCGCAGTGGGCGCGCGGCCTACCCCGCAGCCCGCGCTTGCCGCCTCCGTGACCCGACTCACCGCAGGCCTTGTCAGCAGACACAGGGGCCGCTGAGAACTTTGCAAGGTGAAAACCTAGCGTCACTCGTGCGGACTCGGCGGGTAAAGCCCTGAACCCTGGGACTTAATGAGAACAGAATTAAGTGCTTCTTTAAGCAGCTTAGATTTATCTTGTCAGTATAAGTGATGGGAGGTTTCTTTGTGTGCTTTAGAAAAGAGACCGTGTGTGTGCGTGTGTGCGTGTGCGCATGTGTGTGCGCGTGTTAATCTGAGGCAGCGTCTCCTTGCTTCATTATGTCACCATCCGCTCTGTCCCTTTATGATAGACAGGGCTCCGCTATTCCCTTGCCCTAAACTTAATTACTTTGCAATTAATTCTTTGTTGAAAATAGCAAGGCTCCTAAACTTGGAACATCTCATTGTGAGAAAGGCTGTTTCATGGATAGAGGTCGAGGGGACGAGCTGGAGTATCGTGCTGCCACAGATATTTTGAATGAAAATGGTGAGAGACCAGGAGCCTATTCCGAACACGGTGGCCAGGGTAGGAGGAGGCTTTCCTCAGGCCCGCTGGGTCAGGGTCAGCTTCAAGAGTGCATCTTACACATAACATCGTAGAAAAATCTCCTTGCAACCCAATAGAATTAGTGTTGTTTTAGGGTCTATGATACGATACCCATGTGGACAGTGCATTATTTTAGTTCACCCATGTGCAGTGTTCCAAGCCAGGGGACAGTAGTACTATCGTCCTGATGCGACTTGTTCAGCCCAGGCTGCTTTGCACCCCCAAAATCACTGAGTCCCAGTCAGAACTCTATAAGAAGGAGACCTTTAATATTCCAGTTTCCGGGAGCGAAGACTAGGGCTGTGAATGGGTCCAGGCCCCCCCCAGCCCTCGCACTGCCCTGGCGCCTGTCCTTGTCCTCCCCTGCCCTGTGTAGACACCTTTCAGACTCGGCTCCTGACAGCTGAGTGCTCCCAGGAGGGACTGACTGACAGAAGCATGACTTCTGTGAGCGTGTTGTCTCCCCATATCCGGGACCTCTGAAGAGCAGAGCCTAGGGAAGTGGCCCGGGTCGCCCTGCTACCCCGTCCGTGCCGCCGCATCCGCCTCCATGCGGACAGCAGAGGTCGTCCCGAGCGCCTTCATGGTGCAGAGGGGAACAGCACCAGCTTTGTCTCCTAAAGAGCCGTCCAGGGGTGCGAAGATGGGACCAGGATGGGCCACAGGCCGAGCGCGTGCCACCAAGGACAGCCAGGCCCGGCCAGCTGTGCACCGACCGGCATCACAGACAAGCAGGCGTGAGGGTGCGTGCCTCCATGGTTACGAAGGAGGCCGAGGAAGGACACTGGTGTGTAGTATGTGCCCACTTTACCCAAACTCCAGAGGCACCGAGTCTCTAATTAGATCGTCTGTGAGATGCTTCCTCACTTCCTGGGTGAAACTGCTTACTAGCTCTTCCGGTCCTCCTGAATCCCTTTTGGTCCTGGCCCATTCCCTCTTCCGAACGAAGGGAGGGAGCCGTGTGTACAGCACTCGGAGGAAGACGGGCCGCTCTTGAGTCAGGCAGCAAATACTCAAGAGCTGTTTTCCGAGGAGCCGCTATGTTCCAGGCCTTATGACGGGGATTTAAAATCCAAAGGTAAAAGCCATGGCCCCTAAAACACACTTGGAAGGGGTGACATGTTATTCCCGCCAGGTGGAAGGAGAGAGTATCCCCCCACCCCACGCCGAGGGCAGGGTGGGTAATGATAGTGGCACAGGATGCCAGCTGAGGAACAGTCAGAATGGGCAAGAGCAGGGCACCTTTGGGTGGTTCCGGAAGGAATGTGAGACGTCCCTGCCCAACCCTCCGCAGATGCAGTAAAGGAAAAAAAGGGGGTATTCCTGGCACAAGGGAGAGGAGACCCAAAGGCTCGGCTGTGTCTAAGAGTGTGGCATGTGGACGGAGCTGTGAAAGCCGGGAAGCCAGGCTTTTTTCTTCTTTAAGGAGCTTCCTGGACGTTCAGCTATAGCCCTGTGCCTGGAAGACATTTTTTAGCGATGAAAAACACCAGCGAAAAGATTTTAACTTTTCTCCCTGCTTCCCTGACGGGCCACCCGTTCCACTTGCACAAAGCAGAGGGGGATGTAAGTTCAACTCAGTCTCCGTGTCGTTGAGGAAGAGGGGACCCCAGAGAGTGGAACAGAGGGGTCTCCTTGGCCGCAGTCACATCAGCTCTGCTCGGAAGGTCGCGAGGGTTGGGAATGGTGAGGCAGGATCTCAGGCCCGCCGTGCTGCCCTTCGAGGGTCTCGGTCTCACTGTCCACAGGTGCTGAGGTTATGACAACAAGCACGTTCCTCAGTGCCTCCTGGATGGCAGTTGCCCCAGCAAACAGGAGGAAGAACCGTTTGTTAAATATTCGACTCAGTTGATAAACTGGCATTCGAATCTCATGCACATAATGACCAGTGTGTAATGATTCTTCCCATACTCAGTATTTTTTTGGTTTGGCTTTTTTTTTTTTTTTTTGGTTTTATAGTGTTGTGAGTTCAGAAACTGTTTGTTTCCCTTGTCTCCTGGCTTCTCCTAAAGAGCACACTTGGTACACGCGGCCAGGATGTCTCACAGCCCCCCTGGCTGGCCTCTTAGATAAGAGGCAGGTGTGGGAGGGAGCAGCCCAGGGTCTCTGTGTCCCCATCGGAAGCCAGCAAGCGAAGCCCTCTAACCTCCCGGAACAGAATTCTGATCTCAGCAAAGGGGTAAATAGCACGAAAGTGCTTTTCACATGAAATAGAATCTGGGTTATTGTGAAAATTCTTGGTAGATATTAAAATATCCGCTCGTAATTTTCATCATGGGCAAATACTAAATTTATCAGAGATAAAAGCAGAGCTTTCTGTTCTGCCAAGCGGCACCGCACAGCGCTCACGGCTGGTGCCGCAGGACTGCGCGGTTCCTGTCTCCAGCCTCGTTTCTCATGTAAGTCCAGAAAGCCGGCCAGGTCCGCTCGGCGGAAACAAATTTAGGAAACGCGTGCTCCAAATGTCAGGGTTTGGCCTCCTTTTCTAAAAAAGGGGTGAGATGACTCAAATTGTGCATGTAAGATGGGGGACTGGAATTTGGCTCGAAGCCTTTTTAATATTCCTGGGGTTTTTGTCCAACGCCAGACTCTGCGACGTCTCTTCCGGGGAAGAGCGCAGAGCAGAAAGACTAAAGACAGGTAGTTGGTATACTGTTTAGACTTCAGTCTCACGAAGTGGAGTGGAATAATTTACCAACGTGCTAAACTTTTTAAAAAAGATAAAAATATATATATAGATGAGTTTCATCTGAATTTTTAAGTTAAATATGGAAAACAAGGCCACAAAAGTATTTTCAAGCTATAAGTAAGTGAATCTGGTTTATGGATACCTGAAGTCTTTGTCATAAATAGTTATTAAGCTCTTCTCTCTTAGATATTTTAAATTTGCACATGTGAAAAACTGCACATAATGGGGAAAATGTGAAGAAAGGAGAAAAGCAACATATGAGTCTTCAGAGCTCTTACTCTTCAGAGCTCTTACGATTCGCTAAGCATAGGGAAGCCACAGTATCAAAACGAGCAAAATCCTGATTAGGCAGTTAACGAGATGGGTAATGCTGAAGTCAGGAAACTTACATGAGAATTTTTGAAAGTACACAAAGAAATGTCAGTGTTAAAACCTTTTGAGCCAACTAAGTTAGCCAGGGTTTACTTTTCATAAATATTTTCAGTGTTAGTGAGGGCATATAATACCCCAGGTATTAAAAAGTGATGCACCCTGTCTACAGGACAACTGGATGCTATATGTTCGATTGTTGTTCACAGGCTTTCCAGGCCAGACTTTTTAAAAAATCACAGAAGCTGCAAAAGGTACATGTTACATGGATATTTATGGTAGTGGTTGCTTTTAACAAATGATACGAAGGGCCTAATGATCAGTACATACTAAGGTTAATGTGAATTTTCAGTTCTCTTGAAAAAAATAATTTTGTGTTACTTTCTAAGTTAAAAGGATGATGTGTACTTCTTAAGAACGGTATTGAAACCCTTCCCAGTGGTACAAGTGGTAGGGGATGGGTGACATGGATACGTTATCACTCACAGTGCCATCATCAGCACGTGGTGTCATGCGACAGCCAGCAGCTTTTAGGTGGGCTTTTTGTGTTTTGTTTGTTTTGTTTTGTTTTGTTTTGTTTTGTTTTGTTTTGTTTTGTTTTTGAGACAGGGTCTCGCTTTGTAGTTCAGGCTGGCTCAGCTCACTATGTAGCCCAGGCAAGCTTCGAACTCAGCAATCCTCCTATCTCTGCCTCCCGAGTGCTGGGATTATAGGCATGAGCCACCATGCCCGGCTGGGCTTTTTGTTTTTCTAAAACCACTGTCTACACCCAGGACAGCTGGGTGACACATCCCGCATTACCCTCTTCTTCTCCAAACCGGCTAAGGCTGCTCATAATCCTGGGCAGACTGCGAACGGGGTTACATTTGATGTCAGCATCGAGCAAGTCAGAACCGCTCCTAGCCGGGCCCTCTGCCGAGTTCTACATAAGAAGGGGAAGAATTTCACGCGTGCACACACCAAAGGGATCACCGGCTTCCTGATGTCACCCTACTTGAGTGGCTGTGGCCATGCTCGCTTTGTAGGTGACTGTCACCCTCTCACACGCCCTACTCTGTGTGTGCTGTCCCTCTGGGGCCAGGTGTAAGTCCCCGCTGTAGCTTTGCGAGGAGGAGGCTTGCTGCTGCCGCAGGTATAACTCTTTTTGTGTAGCTGAGAAACGCTGGGAGAGACGCCATTGAATATGAATGGAAATTCCCGCGGGTGCCCCATAAATTTATTATAAAGCGCTGGATTTTTGAAATAACAAAAATAACTTATGAAATTTGAGGAAAATGTAAAAAATTAGAAGTGTGTGTCTCTTCAAGGTCACGGTAGCCCCCAGAATCTATTGAGTTGTGGGCTTCATTTTACACACACGGGAGCAGCAGAATCGCTTTAGTGGGGGCGAGTGGCTCTGAGCTCCCACGCTGGGGAGCAGAGAAAGACCCAGTGCAGAGGCTGATGAATGCAGACAGCTCTGTAGGCTGAAGCAAGAAGTACTGCTGGGAACCTGGTGCTGGCCTTGCTTTTAACATCCACCTGTGTTGGACCCTTAGAAAGGACATAGGTATTTGACTCGCCCTGGAAGATACAGATAGGGGAGGCTACGTTTTCCTGCAATACAGAGTGTCCTACCAAGGTTTGTGGATTTCAAAACAATATGGTTGGGTGTATATAATTGTTTATATATTTCCTACTGGCTCTAAAGGAAGTCATAAACAGAGGTACAATGTATATTGCAAAATTACTCCAGTCTGCACAAAAAGCAATCCGTATATTGCACCTGGCCTTTAGGTCACTGGAACGGAACAATCTCTCCCCTACTAAGGGTAGGACACAGAGCCTTTTTCAGAGACCAGGCACCCTGGTCTGGTTGCCCCCAGTGTGGCTCTAAGTACGAATTCTTCACATTCCCAGGAACCACCTTTCCCGCATTGGTTCTGCACCTCTGGGGACAAATAACCGTTAATAATTGTATTTATCGGGCCAGAGGGTTAGCTTGGTGGTTCCGGTGCCTGCCTCACAACCGCAAGGTCCTGAGTTCAATCCCCGGTAACCACATACAATGCTGGGCATGGTGACTCACCCATCAGCCATCAATACCACATACCACAGTGCCGGGCATGGTGGCTCAAGCCTGTCATCCCAGCACTCGGGAGGCAGAGACAGGAGGATTGCTGAGTTCGAGGCTTGCCTCGACTACATAGTGAGCTCAGAGCCAGCCTGAACTACAAAGCGAGACCCTGTCTCAAAAAAAAAAATTGTATTTGTCAGGGGCCGGAGATTTGGCTTAGTGGTTCCGGTGACTTCCTCGCAAGCGCAAGGTCCTGAGTTCTGATCCCGGTAACCACATACAATGCTGGGCGTGGTGACTCATGCCCACCAGTCATCAATACCACAGTGCCGGGCGTGGTGGCTCATGCCTGTAATCCCAGCACTCGGGAGGCAGAGGCAGGAGGATTGCTGAGTTCCAGGCTTGCCTGGGCTACATAGTGAGCTCAGGGCCAGCCTGAACTACAAAGCAAGACCCTGTCTCAAAAAAAAATTGTATTTATCAGTGTCAGGAGCCCATCTCATACACCTTCTATTGATGTGAAACTTGATCAGGAAGATGAGGACCAAGTCCTGTGAGAGTAGAACTCCTCCAAAGATTCCCATTCTAGGAAAACCAGGTCTTTCCCTCCACTCTGGCTTCACCTCAGCATTTTCTCCTGTAGCAGAAGTAATGTGTTTAGTCATTTTAGAACAGTGGTTTAACACGTTCATGACAGGGCTGTTATTTGTATGTCTCGCTGCCTGGCAGCCCTGCACCACCAGTGGTACATGAATGACTGTCTCGTTGGGTGACGTGGGACTGTCCCCATCAGGTGGTACAAGCTGCCCGGTGACACAATCATGCACTTCAGGTCATCCAAGCCAGTGTGAATGTATTAGCGTATTAATAATTACACATGCTATTCATAGGATTTGGACCCTCTAAGTGTGGTAATGGGGAGTGGATCAGAGGCAGCAAGTAAGAGTCATGCAAAGTAAGTACCTTGCAAAGCCAGGATTCAGCATGGTGCCTGAAAAAGCCCCCACCTGATCAAATGGCAGTTTAGACTGTCAGAGGCACGTGTTGCCCCTTTGGGGGAACAGAGGAGGAGAAAAAACAGTGGAAGGAAAGGCATTAAAATTCAAAAAAGAGGTAATGCCAGCTTCCTCTGTTTGCATAGCTTATGGAATTAGAAATTTGTTCTGG
Source organism: Thryonomys swinderianus (assembly GCA_004025085.1). Classification (NCBI taxonomy): domain Eukaryota; kingdom Metazoa; phylum Chordata; class Mammalia; order Rodentia; family Thryonomyidae; genus Thryonomys; species Thryonomys swinderianus. The sequence goes on from PVIC010009582.1 coordinate 44,823, forward strand.
GGCCGGAGGGTTAGCTCAATGGTTCCGCGCCTGCCTTGCAAGTGCAAGGTCCTGAGTTCGTTCCCGGTAACCACATACAATGCTGGGCGTGGAGACTCACGCCCACCAGCCATCAATACCACATACCACAGTGCCGGGCGTGGTGGCTCACGCCTGTCATCCCAGCACTCGGGAGGCAGAGACAGGAGGATTGCTGAGTTCGAGGCTTGCCTGGGCTACATAGTGAGCTCAGAGCCAGCCTGAACTACAAAGCGAGACCCTGTCTCAAAAAAAAAAAAAAAAAAAGAAATTTGTTCTGTAGTCCAAGTTACCACCTTGGGGGGGAATCTGGCTACATCACCTGAATTTTTCTGGAATGTCCTTTTTTTCAGAAGTCACCCTAGGTGGCAAGAAAGTGACAGGCCCATCGGTGAATCAGATGGCAGGAGGGGGAACCAGGAGCCC